>APFE031560564.1:222576-314162 GCA_000404065.3 Pinus taeda | reverse complement strand
TATATTCACATTATAAGTAATTTGATATACTTAATAGATATAATAATTGTGAAGAAAATTGACCTATTTCACTAAATAAACAACTACTCAAACTACCAATTCTAATAATAATAAAAAATTTCTCTATATTTAAAATCAACATAAATAAATACACTATAGTCAAAGTTATAAAATATAAAATTACATTAAACCAATTAAAAAATCATGTCAACAATTAATTCTCTACCCAATATTTATATTCCTATATAAAGATAATATTAAATTTCTGAAATAAAGTGGTTGAAAAAAAAATCATTAAATCATTAAAAGACCGGTTCTCCTCCAAACTATAAATAAAAATTGCATAAACAATAAAAATAAAATGATAATTCAACAATTAATCTTCCCAAATTATTTATATTCTTTATAATAATATTAAATTTTAATAAAGTGATGAAAAAAAAATCTTAATCATTAAAAAGATGTCCTCCGAGTGAACGAAAAGCCATAATGGTTTCTTTAAACTTTATTATATCTGCCTTTATAGTCCGTTTCTGTACAATTGACCAAAAAAAATGTATATCATAGTGGATAAGCAAGAGGTCACGTGTGACGTAGTAAGAGGGCCCTTATGGGCTCCACAAAAGACAACAAATTTAGCAGAGCGGTCATATGCAAAAAGATGTCATGGTCTAAGCACAACTAGTAATTTCTAAGTGGAATCAAGTTTACTTCATAGGAATCTTAGGGTTGACCAAGGCATAGGATGTGATTTGAACAATTGTCATGATTACAATATGAAATTTTAATTCGAACTATTATCATGAACCACTTAGAATAAAGTATAGAAAGTGTTAATAGGGAAAGAAATTCCACTACCAAGATATGTAAATCTGTTACAACATAGTTTAAAATGATGACATAAGAGAATTTATCTATTTGCCACATTGATTAAAAAATGATAATGAGAGAATTTATTTTGTTATTTATCTTTTTAGTGAATAATGATACTTTGTGTATATAGTCCAAAGAATTTATATACCTAAAATTTAGTATAATATTTTTAATATATAGTTATTTGTATTATATTATAGTAATATATTATATATATATATATATAACTTATTTTTATAATAGTTAAGAAGTTTGATATTAGTTTATTTAATTGAACAGTTTTGATGGTTTTAATAGTTAAGAGTATGTGTTGTTCTCCTAGAGGTCATAGGTCAAAACTAAAAAGGGTAAGAGTATGAAATATGTACTTCGCTAGACTTAGGAGTCAAATCCCAATGCATTTAGAGGTGGGTCCCTGTTTTTCCGCGCGAACAAGGGGGTTCATACACCAATTTGGTGTTATAAAATGTTTTGGTAAATTTTTTTTTTAAAATATTAAATTTTTTAAAATTGGTATACTCATCATTTTTTTTTATAATTTTTTTTTTTTTCAAATAAAAGTTGTAATTTTCCTATTATACATTTTGAAGTTTTTGGGCATATTTTCCAATTGAATTTTCTTAAAATTTAGTAGGGATTTTTTGGAATCACAAGTTTGAGTTGTGAACTCTCCACAATTTGAGTGTCCAAAAAAATTTCAGGATGTTGAAACTACATATGCAATCAAAAACACATTTTAAACAATAAAATATCACAATTTCACCAAAAATTATTTAGCTAAATTATGGCCAAAAACTCCAAAACATATAATAGTTAGACAATGTCAAAATAAAATACTTTTATGTTATCAAATTTTGGGTGAATAGAACGGAAATTCATGAATTATTTTTTGAGAAAAGACATGGAAAATTAGTGCATCATCAAATTTAAACCTTAATATTTTCAAAGTTAATTGCTAGATAATGCTTTATAAATTATTGTTAATTGTGTTTCTTTTTGGTTCCTTTCATTTAGAGAAAGAGGGAAGTTGTCTAGGTTTTTTACCAAATTTAACATACTTGTGGTGATTTTCTCTAATATGTATTTGATTTTTAAGGTGCCCATGAGATTGTTTTGCATGGTGGTGGTATTAGAGGTGTCATGTGTCATTACTTTATGTCATTCACCTTTGTTTCTATCTTCCACCCTTGTTAACTCTTAGTATATAGATTTCAATACCATAATAATAATTACCCTTATCCTTTTTAGCACGAACAAAAAAATATTAAAAATATTTAAAAATAAATAAATAAATAAATAAAATAAAATAAAATGTTGCCATAAGAGTCTAATGCACTTATGTATTTGGTTCTTATCATGATAATTGATGATGGGTAGTGGCATGAGATGTGGAAGTCAAGAGGAAAGATGATAAATGGTAGATAGCACCCTTCATTCCCCATTATACCTTCACCCTTTAGATCATGTGAGATTTTCAACCTAGTAGTCACTAATTATTGATAATCTGGCACCCCATCTTTGACATGGTAAGTCATTAATATTAAATTGAAAGAATTATGGCATTTTATATATCACCATCCCTCATATATCATATAATTTTTCTTTCCTTTTTTATGCTTTTTAAATGTAACATAGAAGGTATTGTGGTTAGAATCTTATACACACATAATATAAATGTGAAGGTTGTATCTTAATATGATATTTTAATAATTCTCCTAATTATTTGTTCTTTTGACTATTAACCTTCTTTTGCTTCTATTGCTGGTTGATGTTTTTAGCTTTCTTGTTGTCTTTTAATCTTCCATTTTGCCTCTTCACTCCTTATGCATGACAATACAACTTTGTGTTGTTTCTTCCTTCAAATGATCTTCCTTACTCTCCAATATGTTTGCTCCATAGTTGTGTTGTTCTATGCACTCCTTCATGTATTATATATAGTGTTATGCTAACTCTATTTGACTTGTCTTTAAGCATGCTTCCATTCTTTGTGCTCATCTTCGCAACATATCACAAGGATTTTTCTAAGGTAAAGTCCTTTGATATGATCATCAAGCTACATATTGTGCTTTCTAACTACTTTTACACACACACTATATCTTGCTTGTACTACTTATTCTTGTCTTGTCTCCTTGCTTTACTCTTGATTGGATTTAACTTCTCTTCACACACACTTTCATGATCATATTATCACTCAAGTGTTGATGCAACATGTTGTAGCATTGTTACAATACATATGGTTGTTGACATTCTTGTATGTTTAAAACTAGTATTTCATACTTTTTTTATTCTAAGTTATAATGACATATTTATCTCAGTGTGATATAAAGTTTCCTTAGATTTGTTTAGTTATCTCACAACTTTAACATGATATGTCTTTCATTCTTTTTGCTTTGGTGTGTTTTGAAACTGCTTTAAGAAAAGTGCCTTAAAATCTAGGCCCTCACTGCATAGCATATAATTTATTTGCCTAGAGTGCTAGATCTAAGAGATAATGTTGATTTGAATTCAATATATAAATTAGAGGGAAACTAAAATATTTTAGACTAATTAAGTTATGACTACATATGCATGAACATAAATGAAGTGAAAAAAGAATTAAATGTTCACACAAATTTAGAATACAATGACGTATGTATCATTGTGTGAGAGTTTCATACAATACTCTATGAAAGAGAATGTGAGATATAAAAGAAAAGGATTACTCTTCCACACACACACACACATATAAGAGTACAAAAATTCAGTTGAAAGATCAAAATCTCATCGTTGAAGGTGTTTGGGTTATATCATTGTTGATAATCTTTTATATCTTGTCATGCCACGTGTTGTTATCGGCATATAGATGTACTACTCATGGCAACTATTTGAAGTTTTGGTGCACATGTGCCTTGCCAAGTGTACACATGGATGTTGGGTTGTGTGTATGGTTTGGTGAGTTTGTATATGCCTCTATAACTCAGCATATCTAATGTTTTATGCACACATATTGTTGACATATACACCTTATGAGGACACCACCCCTTGATCACGCCCATTAATGATAATGATAGACCACCAAAAATACTTTCCTTAGACCTTATGATGAACGTTAGATATATTAATGTTAAGACATAAAATTTAATATACATATATTGATGTTAAACTAATTTAATATTATTAAAAATGATGAAAATATTAATATATAATATATATATATATATATATATATATATATATATATATATATAAACTAATGCACACTAACAAGCCATAGAAGCTATGGTACAAGCGCCCATTCAAGCGAAATCCCGCCACGACAATGCTAAGTTGTCAAATGATTGGCAGTCCACCCTGGACGACATGGTGATCCGCCCTTCGGGCACCCAAGATGTTTTGGGAGGTACCGACAGCATAAGATTTCCGCAAGGAACCTACAAAACCGGGAGTGAATCTTTAGGCAAGGCATATGAAAAAGACCATTCAAGGAAAGGCCAGAAGCCTGTAAAACCTACTCCCCCTCCTGTAGCCATAAAGATTGACAACGCTCATTTGGTTGATCGCATTGGAAGACTCCAAGAAAATGCATTGGTAGGTCGGTGCCATTTCCCAGAGATGGATGATAAAAAAATGAGATGCTTGCTCGAGTTGCAATGGAAGCCTTTAATCGGATATGTTCCTAGTGTGGCCAGACTACTAAAGGAGTGGTACTGCTTTCATTTCCTTAGAGCAGGCGACTTGGAAACCATTTACAAGCAACAATGGGTTTATGGAAGAAGCTTTTTGGCATTACACAAATGGTATCTGGGCTATAACCCGCTTACGAATACCCCTTCCAATAACTTAATATGGGCTAAACTTCCCGGGCTGCTTCTGGAATTATGGTCAAATGAGACTTTAGAAGAGATAGGAAATGCCATAGGGAGGTGTGTTTACGTTGACCCATGGTTCTTAGGAGAGAAAGACAAAAGGGTGGCTTGGATTCTGATAGACAAAGCTTTCAGAGGTGGCTTTCCGGACCATATTGACATTTTTTTGAGGGAGTTAAAAATCAGACAGAGGCTGGACTTCTGGGCAGTCCCCTTCAGATGTTCAGCTTGCCACCGCACTGTCCATCTCATCAAGAACTGTTCGCGGCGTCCTACAAGAAGTCGGAAGCATCATGGATTTCCTCATTTCGCGGTAAAGTCTTATAGAATCAAATCCTCTTCCCCAGATTTGGAGAAATCAGTATCTCCTAAAATTCGGACTCCCCCTGGATTGAATGTACAACATAAATTGTCTTTTGAAGAACATCAGCAAACTCCTCCGCCACTATCTAAAGCTGACCCTTTGTACATAATCTCCCCCTCGATGCCTCCCCTGGAGACAGCTTCTGAACACGAATTTCCCTGCCCGCAGGTCCCTCCCATGGAGCCTCTCTTTGACCATGCTGTCCCAAACCCTCCCCGGATTCCTAGGCCTTTAATCAACATCAGCAAGGAGATCCATCTTATTCAATCCTCATCCCCATCCCCAAATAAGAAAAAATCCCCTTTTGGAAAAGGGAAAGAGTTTTTGATTTCACCCACCCCTGTTAATTCTCCTATTTCATCTCCCACAAACTCGATAGGTAGTGATCTGGACTACCTTTTAAGCAAGCAATCTTTGGAGCTCAGACCCCTCACCATTCATAAGCCAGGAAGCTGAAGATCCCCCCAGATAAGCCCCAATTCTGCATGTAACATTACAGTCAGGAGGAAAAACAACAGAGGCTCTACACATTTCAGGGGGAGGGGTGATGGAGCCAGCAGAGGCATCAGTACTATATCCCTCATTGACATCCCCATCATTTATATGACAGAGGAAAGGCCCCTTAGAGCAAGCATGGCCGAAAACCTTCTCAATGAATTTCATCATATCAATGAGCATCAGAGGTCTGGGGGTAGACCAAAAATTTGCGGCCTTAAAGAATTTTTTCCTGACTGCAGGCCCCAAAATTATTCTAATTCAGGAGACCATGCATGCCTCCTCTGTAACTATTTCTTATTTCAGGAAGATGTTCCCGCTCTGGCACATTTCCGCTTTGGAAGCAAACGGTCTCTCAGGCGGTTTGGTGGTGTTATGGGATCCTAGCTGGATCAAAGCAAAAACATATAACTGTTTTGTGGGCATCCTCATCTCGACTCAAATGAGAGGGCATAAATGCCCTATAAATATCCTAAATATATATGCACCCTACAAGAACAGAATATCTTTCTGGGAATCTCTTTTTGCTTTAGAAATATTTGATGTTGAATTTTTATTGATTGTAGCTGATCTCAATCTCACCTTAAATATGGACGAAATCTGGGGCATAAACAAGAAAAAGGATCCCATTGTTGATAGAATAAAGAATGAATTTCTTAGCAGGAACTTTATTGATATCCTCCCTCCCAAACTGCAACCGACGTGGGAAAATGGTAGGGCCTAGAATGCTTATATTGCTAAGAGAATCGGCAAATTTATCCTTCATGCCAATCTAATTGACAAATTTGGCATGCCTTTCTCATCAATTGAGAACGTCTTCATTTCTGATCATAGACCGATTATGCTTGGATGGAGGTGAAAGGGGTTCAGAAATGGTTACCCTTTTAAATTCAACAGGACATGTTTAGAAGACCCGGAGTTTAACGACATCATTTCAAAATCCTGGACTGAGATGTCCAGGGCCATTCTAATGACTTTTAGGGACAAAATGGAGGCCATTCAAAAGGTGGTAAAGGAGTGGCAGTACAAAAAAACACAAGTGAACAGAAAGGAGCTCCGGGAGATTTAATTGGAATTGGATAGCTCATGGAATCCTTGGCTACAAACATGTTACCTTTCAAAACAAGATGCCGGATAAAGGAGCTCCAAAAGAAAAAATCTAAAATTTTAGATCAGGAAGAATCTTTCTGGAGGTTAAAGAGCAGAGTGATTTGGTTGAAGGAAGGGGACAGGAATTCAAAATTCTTTCACAACTTCACCAACTCTAGACGCGAAAAGAATTCTATATGGAAAATCAGTGATGGGAAAGGAGGCTTTCTATATTTCCAACAGGACATCTCAGAAGTGGCGGTGAAATATTTTGAGAACCAGTACAAAAGGTCCGAAGCATGTAATTTTCAGGATATTCTGTGGGGCATTGAAGTGTTCCCCCGGATGTTTGATGATGATCTAAATGACCAAATCTTCCAGTCGGTATCCGAGGAGGAATTGTTGAGAACAATGAAATCTTTTAAGAGGGATAAGTGTCCGGGTCCTGACGGCGGGACGATATAATTTTTCATTCACTTTTTTTATCTTATAAAATCAGGTCTGTTAAGGATCGTGGAAGGATCCAGGATGTCAGGCTCCATCAATCAAAAAATCTCTTCCACTAACATAGCACTCATCCCTAAAAAAGGAGATGCAGAATCCTTGAAGGACTTTAGACCAATCTCCCTTTGTAACATCTCCTTCAAAATTATATTGAAGATCATAGCTGAAAGAATAAAAGGAACTTTCTCAAAATACCTATCAAAGGATCATCACGCCTTTCTATTAGGAAGAAACATTCTAGATGCAGTTGCAAGCACTCAAGAAGGCCTGTTTGCAATACAGTCTAATAAATGTGATGCGGCTATTCTCAAGGTTGATCTTTGTAAGGCATACGATTGCCTCGACTGGGGTTTCACTAGGTGTCTGCTCACAAAGATTGGTTTAAGAGCCAGCATGATCAACTGGATCATGGCCTGCGTTAAAAGGGTGGACTATGCAATCATCATTGACGGGATTCCATCTCCTTTTTTCCGAGCGGCTAGAGGCCTCCGCCAAGGATGCCCCCTAGCTCCACTCTTGTTTATCCTGGCTATGAACTCGCTTAGCCTTCATATCAACAAGGCTATCATGGAAAACAAATGCCGCCCCCTAAAAATTTGCAGAAATATTTCAATCTCTCACAATTTATTTATTGATGATATTATTATATTCAGAATTTTTAGCAGGTTCTCCTGGATATGCTTCTATGAAATCCTAAAAAAAGTTCAAATGGCTACAGGATTGCAAATTAACTATGCGAAGTCAACTATTTTCCACAATGACTCTAATCCAGTAGAAGCTGCATGGTTGGCTAACCTTTTTCAAATTAAAGCGCAATCCATCAGTCAAGGCATTAAATAGTTGGGCTTCCAGATAAAAGCAAATGGATACACAAAGGCAGACTGGAATTGGATTACAGACAGATACTACAGGAAGATCTTAGCTTGGGAATTTAGATGCCTTTCTCTGGCGGGAAGAGTGACTTTGGCGCAATCAGTTTTGAATCAGCTCGCAGTTTATTGGGCGCATTTATATTTTCTCCCAGCGAGAATTATTCAAAATATCAATAAACTCACAACGAATTTTATCTGGGTGGACAAGCGGGAAGAACAAAATATCATTTCTCAAAACTGTCCAGTATCTCGCTGCCAAAGAGTATGGGCGGATGGGGTTTGCTCGACATGCGCATTTTCGGGAAGGCTCTCCTTTGCACGTCTTTGTGGAGAACGATTCATGGAGAAGGATCATGGAGCTCCATTATTCAGAAGAAATATCTGAGCAGGAAGGACCTAACTTACTGGTTTAGGGAGGGAAGGATGGGCGCCCCATATGGTTCCTCTATCTGGCTCAGCTTCCGTAAGATTGGAAATTATCTTCTGAAAAACTTAATTTGGCGCTTCCAATCTAGCAACAAGATCCTTATCGGGAAAGATCAATTCCTGTGTGGCGCCAAGGAGATCAAAGTGCTTGTATCCTTATTAAATTTCTTTTATAGAAGGGGTCTCTTCTTTTGGGACAGTCTAATTGCGGAATGGCAGGGATCTATTCCACTGTGGAAAGATGCAAGATCTCTGGATATGCCTGGTCCGATCGCCCTTCAATGGGAACACATCAAGATGTGTTTGAGGAATTGCAGGTTTTCTCACTTTGTTGCATCTGACAGCCTCACCTAGAAATTTTTGAGAGGGCTGAATAATGTTCGCGTCAAAGATGTATATCTGAATTTACTCGGTCAAAAGCAGCTCCCTCTCAATCCTATCTTCCCTTGTATTTTTTGGAAGTCAGCTTGCCCACCCAAAATGGTTTTCTTTGACTGGCTCTCATTCCATAATAAGAATTTATCTTGGGAAAACTTAAAGAAGAGGGGATGGCATGGTCCCGGCTTATGTCTGATTTGCAGGTCTGAAGAGGAAAACAATGAACATTTATTCTTAGAATGCAAATGTACCCAGTCCTTGTGGCATGCTTTGGAGAATCATTATGGAATCCAGCACAGTTTCCATGCCTCTATCGTTGAAGCGCTCCTCTGGTGCAGGGAGCAAAAGGAATCATGGAGAACAATCTTCATTATCTCTCTGTGGAGTATATGGAAGTGGCGAAACAACTCTATTTTCAATGGCTGCAAATCCCCTTTCTTGGAAACCTTCTTCAATATTGTTTCTCTTTATGAAGCTCTCCCACAAAAGACTCTCAAGCAAAAAAAGGGCACCTGTAAAGAACAATCAAAGGATCCCTTAATTTATCCAAGGGCGTACTTCGATGGAGCTGAACAGAGAGGTTCCTGCGGCTGTGGAGTCACAATTATGGTAAATGAAAATAATCAATTTTTCATCCACTGGAATGGCGGGAAAGGCACCAACAACAAGGCTAAGGCAATGGCCCTCGCTGGCCTCCTAAAATTTTGCCTTTTTCTAAACATACAAGATGTCTCAGTTTATGGAGATTCAAAGGTGATGGTGGACTTCGTCTCCAGAAAAAAATCATATTTTCACGCCGCACCTTGTAGGATGGATGGACAGGATCAGTTTATATTGGGGAAGCTTGAAAGGCGGCTCCATCCATCATATCAGCAGGAATCTAAATCAGCACGCTGATTCGCTGTCAAAAGAGGGTCTCCATTCAGCTCCGGGTCTTTGGTTCTTGCAGGTTTCATTTGATGGGAAGCTTATTCTCATCCAGGATTTTTCTTTTCCTGATCTCTAGTTCTCGCAAGCTATCCCTCGAGTTTTTTCTTCCGCTTTTTGTTTTACATGATGCTGTTTACTGTCTTATTCTCCGCGGAAGCCATCTTACTGATCAAAAGCAAAAAAGCTGAATATCGTGCTGCTGGGCGATTTTCACATGTTCCTTTTGATGCCTGTGTGATGCTGGGCGATTTTCACATGTTCTTTTTGATGCCTGTGTATGTTGGATATTGTTTCCTACTTGTCATTCTCCTGGCATTCTCCTGGCAGGTGTTTGCTTATGGGATATGCTCCATGTTTTTTGAACTCTATGACTCTCTGCTATGGGTCATTTTCAGATCTGGATGTATTTTATACGTCTTTTTATTTTTCTCACAATATAATATTGTGCTTTTTTTTCCAAAAAATAAAATAAATAAAATAAATAAAAATATAAAATTATATATATATATATATAAAATAATGCACACTAACCCTTATAATTATTAAAATCAATTTTATATAAAATTATAATCTAATATATATTACTTTATTAAAATATATAATTTAATAATTAATTAACAAATAACACTTTATAAAGTTACAATAAAACCCTGTTTAATATTTAATTGGTGTCATCACAAACTACATCAACATAAATCCTTTCTTTGCTATTTAATTTTTTAAATATAAATTTTGTCATGTGAATAATTAAGATCCAATTAGGATTATAATTATAGTACACTCTTCTTAAAAATCATTAAAGATTTTTCTCGGAATTGAAGGACAAACAGAAAATGATTTCTTTGATCGTTATCACTTTATAGATTTATGTACATTGATATTTTCTTCACAAAGAGCCGAAAAGAAACATAGCTTTCAGTTAGAGAGTACAAGAGTAAATGGACAAGAGTTAGGTGGTTAGGGTTTTCATGGGCCCTATATAGAAGAAAAACAAGTACAAACTTCTCAATACATACAAAGAAACAAGTTAAATGTGAAAGGTGTTAGTGTCTAAGCATAACAATAAGTGAAAGTGGCTCTAAGTTGACTTCATTATATTTTAAGCACTGTCCTACATGTGATTGGTGGTCAAGCAAATCAATGGATGATTACAATGAGCATTTGGCAGCAAAGGAGGAAGAGACATAATTATGACAAGCATGGTTAGTTATAAATCTTATCCTCATGTAATATAAAAAAAGCATTGAAAGTATCAATATGGAATAGTGATGGATGGTCAAGCAAATCAATGGATGACTACAATGAGCACTGAGGAAGAGACATAATTAGGACCAACATTGTCAATTATAAATCTTATCCTCATGTAATATAAAAAAGAGCCTGGAAAGTATCAATATGGAATAAAAAATTCGTTGGACGCCCTTGTAATGATATTTCTTAGGATATCACATATACAATGCTAATGACCATAAGAGAATTTACCAGTTATAATATAACATTGATGTGGTTGGCCATATTCATATTACAGCCATTTTGATTTCACTTTATGTGAAATTTTGTCCACTTTAATTTTATTATAAAAATCAATTTAATTTGAGTAATGGTTAATCATTTTAATTTGAGTAATGGTTATAAACACTTAAATTTTGTCCAATTTAATTTTAATATAAAAATCATTTTAATTTGAATAATGGTTAATCATTTTAATTTGAGTAATAGTTATAAATTAGTTTAGATTTATTTTAATTTTGGATTTATTAAGTATTGTTTAGATCTATTTTAATTCTGGATCTACCAAGTGTGGAGAGATCAAATCTTTTTTCATTCTAAATGAGTTTTGCATGGATCTACGCTGGTTTAATTTCTCCCTTTAAATAGGTTACATTCCACATGAATACCATGTATTCTCAATACCATGAGCCATTTTTATTTTTATTTGTATTTTTAACTTATTTTTATAGGGTTATTTTTATTTTTGTATTTTATTTTGATCAAGTTAAAATGTTTACATTACATTGCATTAATATTTTTATATTTTTTAATTTTTAATTTTTAATTTTTATGTAATTTGATTTAGTCAAAATGTTAAACATTACATTACAACATCTCTACCACAGGCCTGGAGTATGCCCTAAAAATGCTTCTGCTTGGGTAAGAGCTCGTCTTCCTCAGATGTAGGGAAATAGGTTAATGGCTCAAGACCTAGAGGCATCTGGCATGAGCGAAAGCGTGTCTCCTTACAGACCACCAGTAGGTTATTCCAGGTTGTGTGGTTTTCCTTGAATAACAATGATGAGTCAACCTGCATTGACCGAAAGCGTGTCCCCTTACAGACCACCAGTAGGTTATTCCAGGTTGTGTGGTTTTCCTTGAATAACAATGATGAGTCAACCTGCATTTACGATGTTATTCCAGGTTGTGTGGTTTTCCTTGAATAACAATGATGAGTCAACCTGCATTTACGATTAGTAGCTAAAAATGGTTTCCCTCACTGCTGGTTTGACAATTGTGTTATGATAGGTTGTCCTCATCGCTAGTTTGACAACTGCGTTATGATATGTTTTCCCACCTGTGAAAAAAATGTCCTCAATACTAGTTCGACAACTGCATTATGGTAGGTTTTCCCATTTGTGAAAAAAAAATGTCCCCACTACTGGTTTGGCAATTGCGTTATGATAGATTTTCCCACCTATGAAAAAAAAAAGTCTCTACCATACTAGGCTAGAGAGTGCTTCTCAACACAATTATTTTAGTATATCCCTAGGATCCATTCAAATAAATTATTATGTCTATACTTATAAATAATATTTCAACTTCCAAAATTTAACATTATAAATATATTTTTTGTTTTTTGAAAAATAAATAAAATAAAATAAAATATTCCTGATTTTATTTGCAGTTGTTTATAATGAGACTTTTTGAAACTCTTTCTGGCGGATTTTTCCGGTCAAAATCCCGTAGCAATTTATTGGAATCCTAAGTTTGATAGCTAGTTTCTGCACAATCAAAGGATCCCAAGGGTTTTTCAGGGTGCTGAATCTAAATATACAGTTTAAAAACCATTTTAACTGCTAAAAATCAAGATTTAACCTCATTTCTTCCGCCGGATTCCGTCACCAAAATCTCCAAAAAATCACATTATAAACAACTCCATTTTATTTTATTGTAGAGCTATGGAATACGTCATGGCACACGTCATGCCCTATCTTTGAGCCGTATATGGGGCGGCAGAATGGCGATAGTAGCATCCTGATCGATCCTGAGCTCCTCGATCGGTTTTCTCGTTACTATTAAATCAATGTAAGCTCACACCTAGTGCGAGAATTAGTGACATTGCATCTGGTAAATGACTTCTTTGCGTTGACACAATTGGTACACGACACTAGGTTTGTTGAATCTAGTGTACTGCAAGTTGGAATTCTTGTTTTTATCGATAAACTCAACTCAAATTATGGATAACTCTCAAATTAAAAATCTTGATGGGTAACTATCCAAACTTAACATTTGCATTGACGCCAGGTAGAGGAAGTCATTAAACCGTTGTTCCGAGGTTCCAAGTCAACATGCGTGTTCGTATTCTTCATAAACCTTACGGCTAGCGTGTGTAATGGCTTTTCCATTACGATGGAAGGGATTTTGCTCACCCTTCCCTTAGTTGAATGTGAAAGAATTCATCGTGAACCAAGTAGAGGGAATTCACTTCCTTATTAGGTTTGGTATTTGACATGAAATTGAAGAGGGAATTTCAATACGAGCTAGAGGGGCAAAATAAAGTGATTAAGAGAGATTGTCATCAGACTTAGTTTTTTCAAATCAGTTATGATCCAAAATCCTAGCTCCATTAGCTTTAATGGCAAATGAGATATTTTATCAAACTTCCAAAATATTCTAAAGGAATTTCATGCCCAATTTGTTGGAGAGTTTGTTGATTTATGGAGCAAAAAGTTGAAGATAATGAAATAATGAATCAAATGATTGTGACAAAAAGAATTTAATGGCTATAATTGTATAGGTTTCATATTCCCTAACCTTATAAAGTTTTTTCAAGTTGGAATCTCTTAAGCTTATTGAACCTTTCAAAACTAGTAACTATGTTGTTAAAGCACATGTTCTTTGCTTTTCCTAAATTTGGAGTATATAGAATACCAAAGATTAAGAGCATGTGAATAAAGCATTGAAAATAATCAAAAGAGTTGTTTACATAAGATGCACTGTAAACAAGAAAATGGGTAAGTAAGCACAACCTACCTTCTCCTCTCCAACAACCCAGATTGGGTCTGTGTTAAAATTGCGAGAATAGGTGAAACGACCTTTAATCTCCAACTTCGCTTTACATATGTCATCAAATGGGTCAACTATGACCTTAGTTAAAGGATCATTAGTGCCAGCAAAACCATTCACTGGATCAAAATAAAGATCAACACAACGTGAACTATTGGTTTTTTTTAGAATTCTCCAAGTATTTAAAATTGAAGATTGCTTCTCGAGTTCCATAATACAGAGAAAGATAATTCTCCAAAACCTCAATACTAGTACCAAAAAGAGTGACCATCTCATCCATCTACTCGCTGATTTGGATCCTCCACTCCCTTCCATTTTGTCTTCCCTGTTGATAGAGGAAGAAAAATACCAAGAGATAGGTGTGCTTGTTTTATGTAATACTTCTGTAAATGGGTGTCCTAATGTCATTTAGATTCAAATTCAGCAGAACCCAAAGAAACGGGGCCAATGTTTTTAACCTATCCTCCTTATCAGTGGATTCTACAGAAATTGAAAAGTTGGAGATTGAATTGCAAATGTTTCAATAAGTTTTATAGGTAAGTAAAAGATCAAAGTGATATGTCACAGGAACGGTTCCCTTCTGTCAGAAAAATAAAGAGAGTTGAGCAGAGAGATTTTTCACAACACAAATCTCACACTGTGATCTTATTAAGCAAATAACATATTACATATATAGTTTTAGATCACCAACTTCTAGATGATAAGATCCGAAGAAGGTAGATCTATGACTCATAGACAACTCACACACATAGGGAAAAAACTACTTCTAGAATGACACCTTGGGACTCACAATTACAATTCATGATAACACATGGAAGCATTACTTCCAACACCTTCCCTTAATGCTTACATGGGTAACATTAAAACACACATTACAACAATAAATGAATCTCTGTCAAACTAGTCTTCATCAACACTCACATCCACTTTGGAATCTTGCAAACACCGCTCTTTCACTACCACATATTCGAGCTATCGCTTGACCTCCATTTAAAATGTAACTGCCTCTCACCGTTGTTGATGAACTTTGCAATATCAACAATATTGACACCCTGCCTCATCGGGGCTTCCGCGATAAGGGTTATAAAGTAATGAACCATCCTATGGACCAACCACCATCTTTCAGATATTTTGCTTTCGACTATCGTTCAGTTGCTAGGATGGAGGTTTGTATACTAAATGTGTTCAAAATTTGATCAAACAACTTGACCTTACTAACACAAGAATTGATGTTTAAGACACCGAGGCTTCCAGTTTAAGAACCGCCATCCCTTTTTATAACCAGAATTGAAACATTTCACAACTACAAACTCAATAATCATCAAACTATCAACTATCATTCAAGCATAGACAAGTCACCACGTCCCTCCTTAGCACAAGTCAAAAGTTGTTCATCTGGTTCAATCTTTGTCTTGGAGCTTTCTGGTCTTCATAAAGCAACATTTGTTAGAGTGGTCAATTCCAACAAACTTACACTCACATATTGAGTTGATCAGACTCAACATGTTTAAAATGCAAACCACAAAAGCTGAGATCATAACAAGATTGCAACAAAAACCTCTGATGCAGAGATCACTTCCTCAAAAAATTGAAAAAATTGAGATCTGCCTCCAATTTTAACACTTTTGACATATATCATTGGCCACTTGAAATTCCTCTACCCCAAATCTCACATCCAGATCTAAAATCTAGATCCGTGCAACGACATGTACAATTCGTGGGCATGATTTTGTAGATTTATAATATGATAGTGCACATAACTTTGACAAAAGCATCTAGGCATGAATTTAACTCCTTTGCAGGTTCCAAGCAGATAAGCAAAAACAAAACTTTACAGATAGCAAGATATTGGAAATATCTGATGATGATTGAAGACACTACAAACAAACAAGCAAATCTACGCACACAAGATCACAAAAAAAAATCCACACACTAAAAATAAACTCTCACATATCTACACTAATATGTACAAAAATAATAACACTTAGGATCCCTCACATATTTTTGTTCCTCCCTTGAGGGAGTCAAGCCAGTACCAACTCTGATACCATACTAGAAAAATAAAGAGAGTTGAGCAGAGAGAGATTTTGCACAACACAAATCTCACATTGTGATCTTGTTAAGCACATAACATATTACATATATAGTTGTAAATCACCAACTTCTAGATGATAAGATCCGAAGAAGGTAGATCTATGACTCATAGACAACTCACACACATAGGGAAATAACTACTTCTAGAATGACACCTTGGGACTCACAATTACAACTCATGATAACACATGGAAGCATTACATCCAACACCTTCAGCTAATGTATGTTGAGTTGTAGGCTCTTTCTCCTCTAGTTTCCACTAGACAAGTCTATTTCCTTCGTTATTGTCAGAAGTTATGGAAGGATTTTGGGTAGTTGTAGATCTATCCGTGGATAGTTTACTTGACACTTCTCAATTTCTTGTGTGATACCAGAAATGTCCATCAGGTTGTTTAATACAGGATATGTCGAATGGTTGTGCAAAGGTTACATGGATAGAACACACAAAGGTTGAAGATAAAGCAGTTCACATGATATGCAAGCAACTCGTCAATAATGGAATGACGTTTGGTGCACAATGCTAGCTAGCTAACTTTATGAGGCAATGCGAGTGTTCAACCAGTCTCATGGCTTCAAGCATCTGAACCAAAGAACTTGGAGTGATATCATATCTAGAGGGATAAAGAAGTGTGATGATGTTAGCCTAGAGGATAGTTAAGTATAGCATTAAGAACTTGATTAAATTGACTTTGTTAAATCGACTGTGCACCAAGTCGACTTGAATAAGCTCTATAGAGTTAGTACATTTATTCTAATTTGAGATACTTTGATTTCTACTAGTTTATCCTTTAGAGTATGCGACCCATAAGTTGGGGATTTTCACCTCTCTTGGTTTAAAAGTGGTTGGAATCTCATGTGGTCAATCAAACCATTTTGCAAATTGATGTGAATAGACTCTTGAAATGCCATGTTCCCTAGAGTTTTTGCACGCTCATTCATGTCCATTACCGATGTAACGCTCTCGTTATACTTTTTTTTTTCAAAATGAAAATTATTATCTTTTTTTTTTTTTTTTTCCAGGTATTATATTATCATATAATATCGTATGTTAAGTATTTGAAATTAAAAATTTTACATCATTTTTTATCATATCTTAATTTTCAATCTATTATTAAATAAAACTAGTGCATGAGAGTGAAATAAATAAAATCAAAATTTAAATTAAAACACAAAATTTAAATATTTCAAATAAAATGTGAAATATTATATAAATAAATGATGCCTTGCACATAGGCAGTGCGTTCGACTCGGCCAACAGTGCAAGATTATATTTGATGGAACCTAGTCGAGTCGACTCCACCATATGGCAAAGCAGATTATGACTTGACTAGTGATCAACCGATGGGGAAGTCAGAGGAACGACTATGAATCTAACTTGTTAATCAAATTTGATCGATTAGCAAAGTCGTTAAAATTCAGATCGACATAAATTTTGCTACTAGTAATTAAATGTTTTATGAATAAATCATTACGTAAAGGAGTCTTATTCTAATTATTTTAAGAATTATATGAAGGACAAATTTCATAAATCTAAAGTAGAGTTGGAGTTACTTGGTCACACTTTGTCAACATCTAGTTTACAATAATTGTAGGATTTGTTACGTAGAAAGTTAGCAAGTCATAGAAAGTCAAAATCATATTTATCTTTCATATAATTTATTAAACATGAGTTCTATATAAGTATTATGATATTGGAAATAAACAAACTAAAGGTTGTTTGTTTGCTTTGTACTCTGTATGAGGGTAATCGAGCATTAGAAAGGGTAGTCGAATATTAGAAGGCAGGGGAGGAGAAATGTGGCTTATGCATGAGCAGAAATTGGGGTTTCATTTTAGTTGTTTTGAGGTCCAACCACTGTTTGCTAATATCAATTTGTCTCATAAATGGACGTATTAGCATTAGACTTGCCTTTCCAAGTGGCTGAGATGCTAATGTCTAACTTGTTATGTAGTTGTTTTTGGACAGTAAGGCTCAAAGTCTATTTGCATATTTTTATTTCTAGGAAGAGCCATATTGTTGGTTAAATTGTTCTTAATAAGGGACATACTAATCAACATGGAATAGTAGTAGGTTTTGGTGGGGTCAAGGCCCTCATTTTCTTTGCTAATACACATAGACACTCACTTGTATAGTAAGTGGGGCTTTTGAACTAAGAATAAGACAAATGATAACTTCTCACAACTGTGTTAAATTCTAGGAAACCATTTTTTTAAAATATGAGAAAAAGCAACTTGCACATATACTTAATTTCATTAAACTTGTGTTCATAGTAAAAAACAATTAATCTAGCCTTAGCAATAATTATAAAAAAAACTCTTCTTATCAACTTACTATTCCAAAAATACAAAATTAATACTTATTTTTTATTTTTTGTTTATTCTTGACACAAACCAAAAACATTTGTAGCATAGGACTTTTATTTTATAATAATAAATATAAAATATTACATTTAATTTAAATTATTAAGTATATAATATTTTTTAAAAATAAAAAAATATAAATATACATTTAAAAAATTATTTTATAATTATAATAAATTTATATAATTCTGATAAATATAAAGATTTAAGAGAATATGTCAATATAAAACTTTATAACATAGATTATAAAATTTATTATATTAATATTTATATTAGATTTATTTTAAGTAAGATGCATATTATCTATAAGGTAAAGAGAATAATATAGATACTAAAGGACTTAAAACACATAGATACACCGCATTAGATTTTAAAATCAGACCTACCGTACAGAGGGATCAAATCTATTTTCATTTTAAAAAGAAGGGCATCTCATTTGAACCCTCTTGGGGCTTAGTAGATTGGATCTAAGCTAGTTTAATTATTAATTTTATGTTTTGCATTTTATTTTTAGTTTTATGTAATTTGCCCGAATTAAAATGTTTTATTGGTAATTATAATTATTAATTATTTTATTTAATTTTAACACTATATTTATTTATTTTTAGTAAGTCAAAATAGTAAACATTACACCATCTCTACTATCTCCCCACGCTCGGCCAACATTAACCTATATAGACTCTCTCTATATATAAACAATTTATGTAAGTTTTATATATTAAAATATTTATAAGAGAAATAAAAACTCTATTTTTAAATTTTAGTTACTTTATCTCTATAAAGTTGATATTAAATTATATTATTTAACATAAACATCCAATTATTTTTATGACAATTCTTTCACACTATATTGTAATATTAACAACCAACCAAGTGAGCACAATGAGAATGTGATTATTGATGTTTTATAATGCTTTTGATTAAAACTAACCAAATTTATACAATCAATAATGCATTTAATTAAAACTAACCAAATATGTATAATCATTTTTGTTTTCATTATAACTGAGATTTTTTGTTTTGTTTTATTATTATTATTTAGAGTATTTTTTTAAAGTGACGCATGCCAACCCCACGTTGAACACAGACATAATCACACGTCGCCCTTATACTAGCTTGTAGAATGCACCTCTGAGCACAATTACGTATTTAAATTTTTTTAATATATATATACAATATATATATAATATATATATATATTATATATATATATAATATATATATATATATATATATTTTGTTTCTGATTTTCTTTTTTCTATTTAATATCTATTTATTTATTTAAAAATAATTTTCTATTGAAGTTAGATAATATTACAGTTCTCGAGAAACAACTTAATTGGCAATCACTATGATAAAGAAGTGTTATGTACCAAGAGATTCGAGGTTCAAATCCCTTCGATTTATCTATGTATGTCGAATGGGCCCTAGAGGTTATAGTTGTAGTGGTTGGAATTGACCTTGTGTGAGGTGAATATGAAACCATCCTAGTTGTTGATTCCTCTAGTCATAGAAAAAGAAAAAGGAAAAAAATAAAGTTAGATAGTGTTCATATTAATATTATATAAAAAATGTTACAATCATATTTTCTTGTGGTTTATCATTAAGGAATTGGGCCATAGTAAGTTAAACTTTTTAGTTTTTGTTTGCTTTTCAAAACAACAATATCTCTAGCTATCAGTCATTAAACTTGTACTTGCCTAGACAATACATAAAATACATTAGAAAATAACTTATAATCGCAAAAGCAAAATAGCATTTTTGAATTGAACATAATAAAAAGCATAGTTGTGTCAACTTGACATACCTAATAAGGTTGATGCATGTGGCATCTCTTACTACTTTTAGTCTTCTAAGATGGGATTCTCCTCAATGATGATTGGGAAGCTTTTCCCCTCAATACCAAAGTCTTGTCAACCTATTTCATATCTTCATTGCCATTTTCCTAAGGATAAAAAACTCTGATATTAACACCAACAATTGCTTTAAACACCACCTCAAATTTATTTATTTATTTATTTATTTTTATTTTTATTTTTTTATCTATGAGACCCACATTTTGGAGATAATCTTGATGTTGAATGCCTCTTTCCTCTACTACTTGAGCAATAAAGATTTTGTTGAGTTGGTAGAGCTTAGTCATCCTGAAAATATTAGTGTCTCAAGTTCTTGAGAACCTTGGATTTGAGATCTAGCCTCTATATGCCACCTATATTTTCGCCTTAGAAACTCTTCTCCTCTTTTGCTTAATAGAATTTTCCATGTTTGCAACCTTGTTGTTTTTAGGTGGGAATTTGGAAAGGAAGTATCTCTTTGCTTTGATGACCTCTTTTTGACTCTTGGTTGGGTAATGGGGATTAGGATTCTTGGGTGTTTCTTTCATCCTTCCTTAGGCTCTTTTTCTACTAGGATCAAGACTTGAATAAGAGCAATCTCTCACTGTATTTATCGACCAATAGATGATATGAAAGTTGTGTAGATGATGGATCTAGAAATTGAGATAATTACTAGAAGGGGCTTAAGGGCCATAAGGTTGAGTAGAGATGTAGGAGTAGATGGGAACATAAACCTTATGGCCCTTAAGCTTGAAGAATAAAATAAATACTACAAAAATAAGAACTAATGCTCATGACTTTCTTAGTAAAACTAAGACGTAATTGATCTAAAACACTTTAGGAAGAAAATATTTGTAATGCTTTCCATTCTAACAAGATGGAAGGTGAAAAACATTTTCTCTTGTAGTGCACAACCTATAAAAATATTAGATTTCACTTTCAAACATTTTGTAAAACTTTTGTTATATGTAGACGCATGAAAAGTGAAATCAACTCAATAATCCTATTTTTAAGCTATTGATCTTAAAATCAATATAATAAAACAAATGAATGAAGAAGGCTAAACATTCTACCTTTTCAACTTTTTGTAGTTTGCCATCAATGGAATTTACCTAGGCGATCTTTACTAAAATTGTAATTTTGGATTGATGAAATTGTTGCTTTTCATGCATAAATGGATTGAATGCCCTCATTATAATATAATTGTGTAATGCTAATATCTAATAAGTGAAATTTCATGAATCCAAAATGATTCTTCCCATATTTCAAGCAAAAAGTGCCAATTTCTCTTCCTATTATTTTGAGTAGTCAGACAAGTATCAATTTGTAACAAGTTTAGACTATGACCAAAATAGTTAACTTTTCCTTATGAATGTCTTAACAAACTAATATTCATCTTAGCAAATGACGGTGTCATCATTGTCATTATTATCATATATTATTTTTCTCAGGAAAACTTTGCAACACTCTTGTATTCAGTGGAATATATGAATGAAGAAATTCAACTACCTCCCACAATGTGGCAATGACAACCTTGAAAAAATTAATTAAATCCTATGATTTATGATCTCCCCTTAACGATATACCTTGAATAAATAATTTAATTAATTAAACTAATCATTGAAACTTATACACACCATTTTATACTTAAAAATCTAACTCACTATTACACTAAATCTTGAATTTTACCTTCCTTACCATGTTACATCGAAATTCCCTAGTGAAAAACTATTCAAGACAACAAAAGATTCGACATAAAATTAAAAAGCCCCACATGTCCATGTGGGGTTCAACATCAGATATTTTAATACTAAATAAATATTAACATTTTTTTCTCCATATAATTGAGCACCGTAAAAAAGTAAGTATATACTATTTTTTAGAACACAAAACATAATAATTATTCCTTCCTATCAATTGAAAGCCTAAAAAATTTCAAAAAAACCCCGTAGGTCACTTCATACCCCCACATCACACATAAACCTAGTTTTAACTCGAAATAATTATTTAAAAATGATATAAATAAATAAAAAATACAACTTTAACAATCCTGACTAAGTCATTGTAAGATACTCTTTCAAACTCAAAGCATAATAAAACCAGTTGAGATGTATGACTTTAACCATATTTGTTTGTAAATTATTATTTTTATTTTAAAATATCAAATATAGACTACAATGCACCATGATCCAAACAAGACACGATTTCACAAAAATAAAAATATTTAAGAATATTATTTTAGTCGGGTGAACTACGTTAAAATATTATTCATTCATTTTCCAGCCGAACAGCTCACGCATATTATACTCATAGTCTATTCCAATATTATTTGTCTGGTTGAATTTAGTTTGGAACAGAAGATGCTCTGGTTCGAATCCTATCCAAGCCTGATATGAACTTGGAGGCTCTAAGCGTGTAGAATTACTGCTACCGTGGCTCGAACCTTGGTGGATGAGGGGCCAAAATATCGAGGGCGTGCAAGTTACGAGAAGAGATGACAAGCTCTGCCATTAATTTGAGCATGACTGTCTTGGGGTTTGCAGTGAGTGTGTTGTTCATTATTTTCGTGTGCATACGGCTTCTCTGCGCCAGGCTGCAGTTCAGAGATCCAAGAACGGGAAGGCTTCAGGCATCAATATTACAGAGGGAATTCAATGGGGTTAGTAGCTTTAGTTTTACAATTTCACAAATATGGTGTTTCTTTTTTGGTTGGAGGGGCAGGGAGAGAATTTGTGTTGCTTATTCGTACCGATGTTGTTGCTGCGCACCGAGTAAGTTTATCTTTCATTCTCAATGTTACTAGAGAAGAACATCTCCAGTTTGCTTATTCTCAGTTTTGTTTGGCAGTCCCTTCATGTTGCACTGAGTATAAAATCAGTTCATTGAAACATGAATCTCTCGACTTGAAAAATTGCCGATATTGAATTTAAATTACAGATTGTTGCAAAACTGTAAAATTAAAATTAATCGTGTTTTGGACATGTCCATTAATTTTGGCCATTTGAGTGAAAAAAAGGTAAAACAATAAACTAAGATTATTTATTTTAGTGGAAAAAAGAAAAAATATTTATTGTCTTTGATAAGAAAAACTGCTTTTTATTTTATGAATCTAGAAAACCATTACTTAAGAGAAGCTGGGCGCCGGTGCATCCAGCCTGTCAGTGCAATATAAGAAAAACGAGAAATTATATTCTTTATAGATAGACTACCTAAATGTACAGGCATCCTGTTCTTCAGAAAATACAGATATATCTTCATTACAAGGAGCATCATAGAGTATACTGAGTTGAGTTTATTGGATTTATAAATCTGTACTGCGTCCGAGCTGCCATGTGATATTGGTTGCCTTCCTAGGGTAGTCGCTGTTGAGTAGCAGTAAGCTTCTACTTCATGTATGTAAGCGGTTGATGGGACCAGCCAGCAAGCGTCTTCAATCAGTACATCCCAGACATTTAGGACCTTCCTCTTAAACATTTCGTCAGTTTGCAACGAATGATTTGTTCCCAAGCAACTGACTGTTGTCAATAAATGATTCAAAATATCAATGTGTTCAGTACTTCTTGCTTGAATCTAATTTGTCTCAGGTAATTCTCGTTGCCTAAAGTTCATTTTTCTCCTTGAAATTTTTTCCAATTGTCTCCCCGCATTAAGGATTCGTTCATTGGATACACTCGGTTCCTGGAGCGTCTTTCAGATGTAGTGGGATTCATTTGTGCCTCTCCATGAAACCTTCTCGCCACTCTCGGGTATAAAATTGATCTCTGGCTTACATCTCATGACTTTAAGTTAAACGTCTCTGCCGCCTCAGCTCTTGTGCGCAAGCGAATCCTCCTTTTCGGCCAGATCCTTCCTCCATTTCCAATTACCACAGGAGTACAAAGCAGAAATCATTGAATGATTAGAACATGGATGAGAGGAATGTCCTCCATGAATAGCAAGGGAAGATGGTTTTCAATTTGCGTCGAGGATGATAAAGAATGCCAAAGGGACTATATAACCATCCTGGGGGAATACCCCTCGCAAACATCTTTGCCCATAAAAAGCCACACCGTACTTTGAGTGATTTTATGATATCGGGGGTGTTGTCACCCGAGGCAATTCCTCTCTCGAAAGACCTCAAGTAAACAACAAGAAATGACGAGACCGTCCCCAACACAAGTCCATTCTCTTCGGAATCAATTGTACTGATTCGCCAGGGAGGGAGGAAGGGTGAAGTGGGGCGCCGGGGGCTGTTCCCTGCCAAATTAGAGCTGAGATATCCAATTTATGCAATGAAATAACTAAAATCTGACTTCACTGATCTGGAACCCTATATCAGAATTCTGTGTCAGCGCTTGTCAAATCAGCTAAGTAAACATTCAGATGTGCAATGCATCTTGGACATCTGAGTTGATATTGCTCTTCAAACAACAGAAATACTTTTAAACCGGTAAA
Organism: Pinus taeda; assembly: GCA_000404065.3. Classification (NCBI taxonomy): domain Eukaryota; kingdom Viridiplantae; phylum Streptophyta; class Pinopsida; order Pinales; family Pinaceae; genus Pinus; species Pinus taeda. The sequence goes on along the minus strand of APFE031560564.1, from coordinate 289,381 downwards.
TAAATAAATGGAATTTGTTTATAGAACTTGGTCCCAGTTGTAGGTGTTTAATTCACAGCATATGGAGTCAACTCGAAACAAATGTGAGTGATAGAAGAAGGAAAGGAAGAAGAAAAGATTTAATAAGGCAGTGAGTTGCTCTAAATCCTTGCTGACAATGATCTCAGAAAACTGACTATCAAGATCTTAAAGGCCTATGAAATGCAAAAGAATCTTTATATCAATCCACAGTAATAAAGAACTGAGCCACCAACACCAACTGAAATTTGTATTAACCAAAGATGCCAATGGCAAAGTCAAGGTGATACTTACATCGACTGAAATCAATTACAAGAAGTCATAGAAGATCAAAAAAATCATAGACTGAACTCTTTTTTGCATTTCACTTCTAAAAGACAAATCTCCAAAGAAAGTGAAAGTAAAACAGTGCTTTCCACCAGGAATCCGAGCTCCTACATTCGAAATCTGAGGGATGGAAGAAGATAGAAGGAAGGAATGAGGATGGAAGAGAGAATCAATCAACATGAAAGCCTCTAGCAGAAATTATGGAGTGGAGGGAACACCTCTCAAGTTGATTAATCCCTTTTTTATTGACGTGTTTACTATTTTTCATCCAAAATAAAATTCTCCACAAATAATAATTAAATGTATGATATTATCGTAATCTAGGACACCCTCGTTCTGCTGAAATTAGAACTACAGCATGCAAGATAAGGATGCTGGTTTTATCCACAAACAAATATGGTCCTGATTGAGGTGGGCTAAGATCCTGAAAGGCTTTAGCTGAGGAGGAAGGAGAAACGGGGAAGAATAGACCTGCAAATCTGCCATTTATATCCACGCAAAGAGAAGTTGTAGGTGTGAAGAAAACCAATATTGAAATACACATCGATGATAATTCAAATATTTTTACAAATGGCTGCAAGAAAATAAGCGTGTGAGAGAGAGATGCAGGGAAAATAGAATCTTTAGCTACAACTTGGACAATTACAATGCATTGCAATGAGAGCCTAAGCGCCGGGTCTCTCTTTCCCAAGTGACAATCTCTCTCTTGACTCATATAATACAACTTAGATGAATCTTTTGACTTTCTCTAATTGATGCCCATCATTGTGACACCTCATAAGGGAGTTACAAGAACTTATTGAACCTCTTGAATTAGGACTTGGGAATTAATTGGAATTCTTTTTATAACATATCCCCCATTCTATTATGGACTAAATTGTTCGATAATCATATAAACATCCAATAAAAATACGAGAAAGGAAAGAAATCCATATAGGACAAAATGTATATTTGTAATAATGGATGTGATGATTTACAAGAGCTTTTGTGATGGTATAAGTAGTCATTCCTTGGTCATGAGATTGAAAGGTTACATCCCTTGGTGATTAATTATTATTATTATATAATGTATTATACATATATTTTATGTATGTTATACTTGCCTTTTAATAACCTAGGCATTGATGACCCAAGGACCTAATGAAGCACCATCGCTAAGATTTGGATCATTAATGAAGAGGCAAGGTTGGTGGAAGGCCCAAGACTTAGGGGTATTGAGGTTTAAAAGCAAATGTCAACTTCCTAGGATCATAATTTTCATCTGTCAATTCTGATAGGGTCGCTCTTGGGAAAGCTCTTGATGAGCTCTACGAAGTGTGAGCTTGAGAGCTATGGTTTTGTGTTTCGACCCCCAAATGACACGAGGAAGGGTGATTTAGATGAATCATAGTAAAGAACAGAATGGCTAATACAATCTTGAAATCATTTCTTAGGAGAAGGAACAATGAACTTATAAACTCTGCGAAGGCAAAACTCATGATTGTGAACTAGATCCACGAGACCACCATTAATATCCATTGAGCTTAGCACACCCCCAAGGGCAAGAAGGTGTTGGAGCCCACGGTCATGAGTTAAGACTGATCAGATCAGAAGCAAGAACCTTGCCACAAAGACTATGGACACAACTTGCATCCAAAAGCTTCATTGTAGAGTTCAAAGGCCTTGGAGCATTCACAAGGATCAATGTGGAATTCATCATCCAAATGAGCTCGAGTTGTGACCCACTCACAAAGACAGGTGGCATATTGGCATTGGGCATGGAATGAATGCATGGTAGGACAATGGTGTCAGTCCTTCTCATGTGCAAGCCATCAAATCAACTATTGATCTATAACTGCACTCCCGTTATGTTTTTAGGCTATCAGACCACAAGAGTGCACAATCTTGACAAGTGGCGTGAGGGGAAGACTTGAGTCCGTGGGTAAATTTTTACAAAAATTCAACACACAAAGAAACCAAGAATACAAGAGAAATTGGGAGAGTGAGAATACTTCTCAGAGATCAATTGAGGAACATATTGCAAATCTGCAAGCATTCTTGCAAGCCAAACTACGTCAAATGTCCCTTTTACTGCTGCTTTGTATTCTGGTTCTCTAGAGGAATGTGAAATTGCGTGTTGTTGCTTGCTGATCCAAGAAACTCCCCTTGTGCCAAAACTGAACACATAACTTATTGTAGACTTCTTGTCATCCATGGATCCTATCCAATTCTAGTCTGAATAGACATGCAACTAAGGATCATTGCTTTTCCATATAGAATGCCTAAATCCATTTTTCCCTTGACATACCATAGACTCTTTTTTTTGTCACCGTTGAGTATTTTGTTTTTGGAGCTTTCATAGATCGGGAGACATAGTTGACTACATAGCTTAAATCATGTTAAGGGGTTGTAAGATAGATCGAGCTACCTATTAGTACCAAATTTACCTACATGAGTCTCACTGTTAATTTTGAACATATGTTCATGGATATTATTCGGGGTGAGCAATTACAGAGTTTATCATCTGGAATTGACGATTCATGAACATTATATGGGATGGACTCAATCTTATAGAGTTCATCATTTAGCTTCGACGTTTTGTGAGTAACTTAGCGAAATGGGTATCTTGTTGGAAAGCTTTGTTCTGGCCCTACCTTGTTCCATAGTTGCAATTTATGAGTTTTGAGGAGTATTTAGAGATGAATGTTTTAGGGGAATAGCACATCCCATGCTATGTTAGGAGATTTTCAGTTCAAGCTTTTGAAATTCCTCCTTTAGCAGTTTTCCCAATGCATTAGATTCACACATAGACTTTGGAGGATGCATGGGGGATGGAGGATAGTCAAATGGGTGCTTTCAGATTCTTGATTTCTCTATTTTAAAAGGTTTCTAAATTCAGAAACGTGATATTTTTAGTAGCAGATGATAGTTTTGGAGACCCAGTATTGAGTTTTTCAAATGGGTACTTTCAGATTTTTAGCATTCACAATCTTGAAAATTTCTTTATTTTTTAATTCTTTCTTGAAATTTGAAAGTGGATTTGGATATTGGGGAGATTAGCAAGGGGTTTGTTTAATGAAATTCTAACATATTCCAGGCCTTAGGCAAAGCTGATCAAACTTAATCAAACTTGAGATCTAAAAACAGAAATTTTTAGTTCTTAGAGATGATCACATTTTTGGAGACCTAATATCAAGTAGAAAATGGGGGGTGAAATATTTGGCGGCAATTAGAGAATATGAATTTTTTATTTTTGTTTTTGTTTTTAGCAATGATATTTTTTGGATTTGGCACTCTTTCGGGAGGCCCAATATTGCTTATAGCACATGGGTCTATTTTTCAGTCCATTTTGAGAAGTTTGGTTATTGGTCAAATTTTCAAGGCTCAGATCTTTTTTGAACATTCTAAGAGGTTATAGGTGGGCCCCACTTATTGATGAGTTGCAATGTACTTGCTATTTGGTCTTTAGTCCTTAGGCTAATTCGCACCACACATTGGAGGAGTCATGGGGACCACATACCTTTACTTTTCATGGTTTAGGAGTGGAGCACATTGCTTGAGGAGGCTTTCATGAAGGAAGAAAAACACGTCCATCCACAAAAGCCCACTCTTTGTAAACTTTTCCTTTGCACATTCTTTTTTACCCAAGGAGTAAAGCACATGCTTTGAGGGATCTTTTGTGCTTTGGAGGAGGGTTACTTGTGGACTTGCTTATGTTGTATGGGCCATCCTTCTCAAGAAAGGAAGTGCATGGAAGAGAAAAGCTTTGACATAAACAAAAGTTAGACTAGGAAAGTAAAGGGAAAGTAAAAACTCTAAGATGCACATCCAGCCTTCAAAGGCCTCCCAAGGGCTTGTCTCCTCCACCAATCAAGCAACTCTTCCAAGTCTTCCTCCAAGGTGGAGTTGAAGTCTTCAAAGTTCAAATGTTTCCAGCGCAAGTCATGAATGGAATCCCTTTAAAGATGGATTCTTCAAGAAGTCTTCAAAACATGCAAGTAAGCCTTCTAGGCTTCCTCCAAGTATGGATATGTGGGAATCTAATTACTTTCAGAAAGGATGGCATCTCCAAATCAGTTCTATTTAAGAAAGAAAAGGCCATAAAATGATTTAGACACCTTAACTCATCCAAGTTGGGTGCTCCTCCACTTTGTGCCTTTTCTTCAACAAGACTAGCAAATTCAAATCAGGCTTCATGAATGATACACAAAGAGGCTCTCAAAAGTGCAGGGCCTCCATATCAGCCCAGCAGTTTATGTATCCTCTGCTTCACAGAGAGGGGTTGTGGTTGTCACAAAAAGAGGCAAATTTCTGTATATGTAGGATAATTGCTTCTTTGGGATCATCATTTTCAAACAGATCTGAAACCCAACAGTAAAAAACACCTGCATTTATGACTGAAGACTATCCCAGCACTGCCTTCAAGAATATCACCACATAAAATGTATCTTGGAATCCTTCAGCACTTCAAATGTGCTGGAAATGACCTCAGGAAGTATATCATAAGTCTGCTTCTATGGAAATTGAGTGTTTTTTCTCTTACTGATCTGAAGTAAGTAAACCCTTTACACCTGCTGTGTATTCGCTTTGCCAAATATATATGTCAGGTTTGAATGCATTACAGGGACTACAGATTCACAGAAGCACAGCAATTACTTTCAGCTGCTGAACTGATCCTTTACAGGCCAAAACTGGTTCTCAGGTATCCATTCCAGTAAGTGTGGATAATCAGGTAGGATTTGCCCATTTTGCTCTTGTGTGCACCAGGTTGTCCTTTTTTTTAATAATTTAAGTAGATCTGAAAATTCTAAAGCTTACACATTAGATTTCAGCCCTAGAACCCTAGATGCCTTGGTAGATTTTCATTGTTTCAAAGCTAAAAATTGTTTTTCACTTGAGAACCTATCTTGCTACCCCTTCATTTCTGCATTTAATTAGGGTAAATAACTCTTCTTGTGGCTGTTTTGTTGATTTAAATTTCAGATCAGTATATGACATTGATTTTCAGATTTTCTCTTTGTTTTAGCTTTAGACAACCATCATTCCATATCTGTTTTAAGGGCTGAAACATGCTGCTGCAACTCACTTGTTTGTGGTTCAATTTAACTTCACTTTTTAGACAAGTTTTATTAACAGCATTGATTAAATTTCAGGTCTGGAATTTGTGGGAGTTAAATACACGTAGAAACTCTTCATAAATCCCCAAACTTGCTCAATCAAAGTCAACTTGAATTTGGAATTAATATTAATTAATCAACTTGATCCCTAAATCTCTTATCTTTCAAAGTTGGTTTTAATTGGGTAGTGACTTAGGTAACGTTAGACTTGGTTTGTCTTACCTTAGGGATCCTAATTGCTGCTAGGGAAACGTCCCTCATGTTAAATTTATTCCAACCTAAAAAGAGGGAAGTGGTTGTCTGGGTAATAGTGCAACTCTTCTGAGTTACACTTAAGCTTAGTACTTTGCACTAGGGGGTGCAAGTTTGTGTGATACTGACAGCTACTACTTGTTGTGTTGAGAGACCTTTTCTTGTGACTAATTTATCAACTTTGGTTGACATCCATGCTGTCATTAATCAAATGGAAGACTACAAGGGTTACTTGAGCATTAGTGTTTGCTTTTTGTGGATAACCACTTGGGTTGTAACATCTCTGGCCCCATTTGCAACTCTTAGCATGCTATTGTTGGATATGCATGATGTTATAAAAAAAAAAAATGAATTTATTCAAGCAACCTAACGTTATATGCTATTATTTTTTTAGCTTGTTTTGTGGGTTTGATCTCATGTACATTATTTTGTGAGCTTAACGATGTTAAAATTTATTGCATTATAACTCTTTGTCACTTTGAAGTTTCAAGCTTTCGGTAAAATATAAAACTTTTGATCTTCTTCATAAAACATTTTGATTTTTGATACATTTATTTCAGTTCGCTTTCTTTAATGTTATGTTGACAGTTGGAGCAAGAAGTAAATGGGATGGAACCCCTTGAGGTGGCTGCATTTCCAATCATGAAGTTTAACAATGAAGTTTTTGTCTCTAGAGAAAATGCCATGTAAGTACAGTATACCTCTAGGCATGATCCGTGTATGCATGTCTATTTGCATTTCTTGCTTGGGAATTCATACTTTTGATTGAAAATTCGAAACAAACCCAAATGGGATTTGCTTTAAAATCTTAGAGAGAGTAATAAATAACGTTAACCACAAGAATGCTGGTATGGAAATTGGATGGGTGTTATTATGATTTAGATGCACATCAACTTAAAGTTTATAAATCACCATCCCATGGATTTATTTGTCATTATTCATCAAGGATGGCTATCATATCTGGGCAATTGATATTCCATTTACATGCCCGATATTGCCATTATGCAGTTTTTGTAAAGAGATTGTGACAGAAGTTTTATTTGAACAATCAGCCTTATAAGTGCTTGCATTTTTTCAGTTTTGTCATGGAGGCACATTGCAATCCTTCCTTTATATATATATATATTTATATATTTATTGAATAAGTCATATTACTTAGCTTAACTTCTTTTGTAACTGGTAAATGGGATGCATGCACAAACCTGCCACCTATAGAAATGGGTGTCCATGCAGGTTCCATGATAATTATTTTATTATAGAGCAAAATATTAATAAATATATCACATGATGGAATACTATTGTTCCACCAAGTCTCCAGGATGCAGGGATGTGGGGACATGTTAAGTGACCCCCAAAATTTCAAGGGATTCCTTAGAGTATGTTGGTGTTGAGAATTTACTTACGAATTTGGAGCTGAACTAAACTGCACCCATAGTAAAATAACGACAGTACAAACCATAGTAGCAAGATTTGAATACAAATACAGATTCAAATATGATTTGGTACGACAAAAATAGGTTACGAAACAAATCTAGTATGGCTTCAATATGGAAGTAAATATCTCATGGATAAGGAAATATGTATTTTTTTTTCCAAATTTTAAAAGAATTTCAGCCTCAGGAACTCACATTAAATAAAAAAGTTCTTCCTTGAAAGTTTGATGATTTACATTTTTTATTGGTTGCTAGTGTGTCCGTGACTTACAGGATTAGCCTATGGTCTAAGGAACTGTGATCTAGAGGCATCTAAGCCGTCAAAATTACCTAGGGATCGCACCGGCCTGGGCCACACCAGCTCTTAATGTGACTGGATTTTAGGTGTTTCCTCCTTGCCACCACAGAGTTTCAAATTTAGGTTATTGCAAAATGAGTCCCTTCGAAACCAATTTTTCTACAGGGATTTGAATTTTATATTTGAAGGACATGGGGGTGGGCTTTGATCCACTTATGTTGCACACAAGTCACAAGATTATTTAATTTAATTTCTCTAGGTGCAACCACACATTCAACCACTACCTCAAGGTGACTCCATGGCTTCCGGTTAAGCCCTCATGAGAATTGAACCTTACCCGATGGTGAAAAATTCACTTTCCACCATTGGATTCAATTCCTTTGGACAATTTGACAATTTACTTTATATTTATAGAATTTTAAAAGTTTCTTTTTAATGTTTTCAGTTTTTTTTTTTTGGGTATATGAGTGGATGGGTATCAAAGACATGAGGTCTATTTTTTCTATGTGGTTCATGGACCCCTGAGATCGGTGACCGCTATGTCCGTGGAATATTTGTACCAGGCAGATCCACCCGAAGGGATCACTTCCTGCCAACTCAACCATGGAGCTTGACCTCGAGAGTGTCAAGAGAATTGAACCCACATCCTCTCAATAACAAAGGTGCTTTAACAATGGGGGCTCAACTAATTGAGTTAACCCTCGACGCTTAAAGACATGAGGTCTATTATCAAAGACATTAAAGGTAAATTGAATGTACCTATCTATACACATGAGAAATTCACCACATTTTATATTGTTGCTATGGCTGAATCTTGCTACTATGCTGGACGCCAGTGAACTGAATAACTTCTGCTCTTTGGCACAGTCTTAGAAAGAGGATTGATCATTTTGAGTATTTTACTTTGGATATTGGTCAATGAATGCAAATATAAATCTAACAATCTGATAAGTGGAGCAATCTGTGGACAATATTCCCAAGAGATGAAAAGTAAACTGGTAGAAAAAGGAAGCAGTGCCTTAATAATACCCGTGCATATTATGGACCTGCCACTCAACATGCTTGATATTGCCCCTCAATTATAATAAGCAAATTAGTTTTCTATTTGAAAACATTTTTAGTAGGATGTGGTTTGTATCTAACCTCATGTATATTGTATCTCAGCCAGGAATTAGGTTAGGCACTGTTGGAATTTCTAAGTTTAACTTGTTAGAAATTCTTCCTGTACTTTATGATTTATTTCTTCCTACTTGTTCAATTACTTAACAAGTTATTTACCATGTAAATACTGAAAATAAATACAAGTGCAGTATCAACACATACAGATCATCAACTGAAAGTAAACAAGCACACAAGGAGACCGTTGTTTTTGGACTAATGTCCCCGGAAAAACCCAATGCGGGGAAACTGGTGCAACTATTCAGAGGGTTTTATTATTATGCAGTTTTAGAATACAACTTGGGTGCCAGAAATGGCTTACCCAACAGAGAATGCCCTCGGCAGTAGTACCTCTCAGTCGGAGACATATTTTGGCTAAAACACTAGATGAACGATCCCACAGCAACAATGCAACTTCTGTTGCTCTGCGTCACTCTGATAGGGACTTCGTCACCCTATCCGGCTCTTTAGCTGTCAGTTTGTCCCATGAAATGCTCCCAGCGCTGCCTCTAGGCCCTGCGCCAGCCTCTCTGGCCCAACGTCAACCTCTCTGGGCTTTGCGTCAACTTCTGGAGCCTCTGCGTCAGCTCTTGGAGCCTCTGCGTCTCACACGCTGGCCCTCTCTAGCTTTGCACAGCTCTTGGCTGCCTCTGTGTGGCCTTTAGCTAGCTCTGCGTTCTTCTCCCGACTTTGCGTTGATTCTTCTAGTACTAACTCCACCTCTTAGCTATGTATTCACTGCCCCTTAGCTGCAACTCTGATCACTCACTCAATTTCCTCAGCAAACCCTGCCCCAGAAAATCGAGTTCTTGATCTCCAATGGTGTGTTCTCTTACTGACCCTCAAGCCTCCTCTTATGCTTTTCTCGTTGGTCCATCAACAACCGAGATTAAATTTCTAATCAATGGCTAAGATTAGATTTGGCTTGATCCATGACTTTTGGACCCTTCTAACCCAATTTTATATTAATACCCATTAATATTTTATTTTTCCTAAGTTTAGACTTAGGAACTCCATTAAAAATATTAATTATTTTAATATCTCCCAAACCGGTTAGAATTTGCCCAAACCATTTCTGGGTCTTGGAGATCTCATGCGCTTTAGCCTCTCCACCAATTTTCATGGCTAGAGCACATCCGATGTTACCCCAAATCAACACTCCCTCTTAGTGAGGACTTTGCTCTATTAATACTCCTCACTGAGTATCACCCTGATCATCCAGCATCGGTCCCTATGCTGATGCTAAGCCTTCCCGCCTAACATCCTCTGCATTGCTGCATTATGTACTGCTGCCCATGACCTTGCCACTGCCACTGCTGCATTTGTACGACAACTCCCTCTACATCCGTGTTGCTGTCCATGGCCCTGCCACTGCCACTACTGCATCTGCACTGCATCCCCTTCTCCTCACGCTGCATTGTGTTGCCCATAGCACTGCCACTGCTAACTGCTGCACTGCAACCTAGTTACTGAGAAGGAAGTAACTGATCCACCCAACTTTGACATCCCTATCAGGCTAGTGACTCTCTTGATGCTAAAGCTCCCTTTGTCGCTAGCAAGTGCTCCCTCTACTGACCTCTACGCTGCTGCAACAACTCCATGCATCTCGCACTGTTGCCTTACACTATCCTGAGACTCCTGCACTGTAGCACCCTTTGTCACTCCATCCGCATCTGTCTCTACCGACATCCGCCAGTCTTGCTACTTCTATTTGGGGTTCCCGTATCAAGGTATAATCCAAGAGGTTGGGTACCTCAAGGATCCTGCCCCTCATCGTCTGTAGTCCGTCTGACTACATCTCGATGTCTCTCCACTTCCTCTCAAGTGGCTCATGAGCACTCATGGCACAGTCGTCATCTGTCTCCACTTCTTTCTCTGCCCTCACTGGCGTTGCCTTGGTCTTAGAAGCCTCTCCCTTACTCTTCTTCCTCAAACATTGGTTCACATAGTGACCTAGTTCCCCATAATGGAAGCATTTGACCTTGGAGAGGTCCATCTTCTTTCTCTTCTCCTGCTTTCCTGTAGATGCGGGAGCCGCATCTTCTTCTTCCTCCTTCTTGATTTTGACCCTTTCTCTGCTACTCCTTGCCTTGGTCACTCGTCTGATCTCTTCTTGACGAAGAGCCGCCCATAGTTCCTCCCAATCTAGAAGGCTCGACCTGCCTAGTATGCTCTGGACAAATACCTCCGAATCCTCTGAGACTGCGTTCAATGCAGTCCTCACCATCAGTTCCTGATTCGGCGTGGCCCCTATGGAAGTTAGCTGATCACGCATCTCCTTCATTCTACCGAGGAAGACGTCTATCTGCTCTCCCTTCTGCATCTGGTATGACCACAACTGATTTTCAAGTAACATCTTCCTCTGCACGGAAGTATGTTGGTACAATTTCTTCAGGGCCTCCCACATCTCATTTGTCGTGTCCTTCTCGGCAATATGCGGCACCACATGATCCTTGACCCCATCAAGGATGATGCACTTTGCATTGACCATTACTTCCTCATACTTCTCATTTTCAGCTGGATCAACTGGGATTGCTATCGTTTTCAAGGCAAAGTGCTTGATGCGATGCCTATCTAGAATGGACAAGATCCTGGCCTTCTAGACTACGAAGTTGGAAGCTCCGTCTAGTCTATCCTGATCTCTTAGCCCATTCAATGCCATCTTACTGCTCTTCTTCCGACTCCTCTGAGTCTCTTTACTTCCCTCCTGGGAGTCCTTGGTTTGACTCTCTTCGAGTCTCGATTTCCTTTATGGAAATCCCTCCTCCTTGGTCTTGCCCTGTTAGGTACTGTTTTGACCACAGTACCTCACTAGCTTCGCTCCGCAAATTATTTAGAACCCCCTATACCTCAGCAACTTGAAGAACCGAGCCTCTAGGCTCTGCGCAATCCCGACACTAGCAAAATCTGCACCTCCTGGCCACAACGTCAATTCTTCCTGGATGAGAAAGATGATTGGGCACTGCGTAGGTTAGGTCCGCTCCTCTCTGCCACTGCGCTGATCCTCCTCCTAGCTCAAACTGATGACACAGGCACTCTGCGTCACCCCTTTCTTGCTGCTTGCTGCTAGGAACAACTTCTGTCACTAGGGACAATTGTTTTTTATTGCTACTGCTCTGCTCAACTGATGCCTTCAATTATCCTGTGATTTGCAACCACGCTTTGATACCATGTTGGATTTCTAAGTTTAACCCGTTATAAATTCTTCCTATACTTTCTGATTTATTTCTTCCTACTTGTTCAATTACTTAACAAGTTATTTACCATGTAAATACTAAAAATAAATACAGGTACAATATCAACTGAAAGCAAACAAGCACACAAGTGACACCGTTGTTTTTGGACTAATGTCCCTGGAAAAACCTAATGCGGGAAAACCGATGTAGCTATTTAGAGGGTTTTATTATTATGCAGTTTCAGAATACAACCTAGGTGCCAGAAATGGCTCACCCAACAGAGAATGCCTTCGGTTGTAGTACCTCTCAGTCGGAGATAGATATTCCAGCTAAAACAACTGGTGAACAATCCCATAGCAACAATGCAACTTCTGCTGCTCTGCGTCACTTTGATAGGGACTTCGTCAGCCTATCCGGCTCTCTAGCTCTCAGTCTGTCCCATGAAATGCTCCTAACACTGCCTCAAGGCCCAGCGTCAGCCTCTCTAGCCCAGCATCAGCTTCTCTGGGCTATGCGTCAGCTTTTGGAGCCTCTGTGTCAGCCCCTGTACCCTCTGCGTCTCACACGCTGGCCCTCTCTGGCTTTGCACAACTCTTGGCTGCCTCTGCGTGGTCTGTAGCTGGCTCTGTGTCCCTCTCTCGGCTATGCACTGATCCTTCTGGTACTAACTTTGCCTCTTTGCTATGTATTCACTGCCCCTCAACTGCAACTCTGATCACTCACTCAATTTCCTCACCAAACCCTGCCCCAAAAAATCGAGTTCTTGATCTCTCTTGGTGTGTTCTCTAACTGACCCTCAAGCCTCCTCTTATACTTTTCTCGTTGGTCCATCAACCAAGATTAAATCTCTAATCAACGATTAAGATTAGATTTGGCTTGATCCATGAGTTTTGGACCCTTTTAACCCAGTTTTATATTAATACCCATTAATATTTTATTTTTCCTAAGTTTAGACTTAGGAACTCCATTAAAAATATTAATTATTTTAATATCTCCCAAACCGGTTAGAATCTGCCCAAACCGTTTCCGGGTCTTGGAGATCTCATGTGCTTTAGCCTCTCAACCAATTTTTATGGCTAGAGCACATTTGATGCTACCCCAAATCAACAGGCACTAGGCTCATACAATGTTTTAAAAATCGAAACCGGTGACTGGAGCAGTCCACCTAATGAATCAGGTTTCGAAACAGAACTGGTCGAACCGGGACTGGTCAGGTCTAAACGAACCGGTTTTAAAAAAATATGTTAAATAATTAATTTTTAATGAAAAAACTATTTTTAAGATTTAAAACCATGATTCCAAGCCAATAGAGACAAAATATCCAAAGATTGCTCATTTATATACCATGTAAAGGTGAATATATCAAAATGGCACCGAGTGCAATACAAATCTTCGACAAAATACATAAGAAAATGAGGCTCTAAATGGCCTCTAGAGTGCAAAGCCAAAGCCTACAAACTATGGGGCCAGTGGCCTACTACAAGTCTACATATATGATAATAGTGATCAACATTATCACTTGAAACTTCTCATGAGTCATCATGATCAAACTCAGTTGGTTGAGTCTCGACTCCCAAGCTTTGCAACTGCTTGAGTCACAAACTTCTCTATTGGTTCAATGACTTGAGTCTCAAACTTCCGAAGGTGTTCTGCCCTAATATACCCTATTACTTCATTTGGTGCTCCGCATGGCTTTACATGGCCTCCTATCCCAGCCAAGTGTTGCTTGAACCTGTTAATACCCCCTCATTCAATAGATTTTTGGCAATGTTTGTAGATCATTTTGCCATCAATCATATCACAATGAGCCCATGCAACATCCTTGGCTTTGGAGGCATGATGACTACTACTTAGCTTAAACTCTTTGCTGTTCCACTACTCCAGCAAAAACTCGACACTCTCCACGCTCCCAATCAAACTCACAAATACTCCAAATGAGATGTGTGAGACAAATGAGAGGGAGAAGGGCCTTTTGAAGGCTTGGAGAGGGTGTCTTTGGAGGGAAAGAACCCTTACTTTCCCTCCAAAACACCCTAAAAAATTGGAAAACAGTGCTGCGTGGGTTCTCCGCAGCCGTGGCAGCTAACTGGCCGGTTCCATCCTAAACTGGCCAGTTAGGGCGATTTTTAGGTGAAATGGTGGGTCAAACCAGGTTTTTCTGCTAGTTTGACCCGATGGGCTTGCTAACCGGCTGGTTTGACCGGTCACTGGTTCAGACCGGTCGGTTTTTAAAATACTGGGCTCATATGAGTAACAAGTAAAGCTGTGTTATTAGTACGTATAAGAGATATTCACACATATTACTTGTGTATATTGTATATTTTTAATTTTTTACCCTTTGGGGATATTTGGAGTTATTCTCTGATTTCTTTGGGGTTGTGCAAATCCTCATCATTATTATGCTTTGGAGTTGCGCTCTTCCTCTATATTTGACATATTCAGTGTTTATTGTGCTATTTCTGGTATCAAGTCGTGTTAGAGTGAGCGATTCTCAGATCAACTTCTGAAAGTAGTACCTTTTAATTATGTGGCTATAACTTTCTTCTCTAGACAAATCGAACTTAATTGAGACCCGATTTTTTGGAAAGAGGAAATATCAGGCTTTCACAGGTCCAAATTTCAGCATATTTGGCATGGAATTCTGGGAGCTAGCTGCTATAGTTGATGCATGCTAGGCTGACGTGATTTATAGAGACCCAAATTCAGTGTGACCTAGTTCATTGTAAAAAAGAATACGAGTCTGTCACAAGATTAAAGTTCAGATTATATGGCGTGGATTTTAAATAGATACAATCAATACAAGTTCTCTCTATAAGGAATGGAAAAAATAATCAGGGTTTCATAAATTGAGCGTAAGTCTTTGTTGGCTTTATCCAAACTAAGTGAGATTCGATTCATTGTAAAGAAGACATTTCATTCCGTACACAAGAATTCGATACACGGTCAATCTGTAAAGTTTAAACTAGTGCCCACAAATGGGTGAAAGACAACAAGCCAAGTTAAATTAGGTGTAACTATTTTTGGAATATCCAAAGCATGCGATTTAAAAAATGTTTGGAAGATAAGTTTAGTTTATTAATTAATAATGACCAACAAATGACTAGAGGTAGGTCAACACGACTGCTTGGTACACAAGCAACAATCTGCCATACAAAGTGGGAGTGCAAAGGCCACTCCTATAAAAGCAAGAATCAATGCTAACCCACAAGATCTAAAGCACAACTATCACAATGTCAAAAAGAAGAAATACAATGCTCTAGAGCTGAGTACTAGGGAATGAGCCTTAATGCTCCAAAAGCCTGCTGCTAGACAGAGAAGAGTGGGGGTCTTCTTTTGAGGTTGAAAGGGAAGCTCTCCTACCATCTGAGGCTGAAGGAAAGAAACTCTATATAGAAAACTATCTGGAGGATATCGATCTAGTCTGGGAGATGTCTCTTTGTCTAGAAGAGATGGGCCCTTGCACAGAGTTGGTAGAAGGGGGCTGCTTGCCAGTGTAGTGTGAACTATCTTGAGATCCCCTACAACCCTACAACAACTTTGCATGTTTTGAAGAGGACACTAAGAGAAATTTTATTAAAAAAGTGGGACCAATTTGGATGGTTGGAGAGATCTTGAGTTTTTTTGAGATACTTAATATATTTATAAGAAATATTTACATCAAGAGAAAACAAAAAGTGGAAGAGTATATACAATGGTATTAAATCCTTTTCCTTAAAGCAATAAACATAACAATAAAATTTGAATATGCACTAGAGTCTAACAATTTGGCATCCTTGATCCATAAATCCCTTTTGCCATCAATTGCATACATTACCCTTCTCTTCACAAAAGATAAAACATAGACAAAGAGCTAGCTTCATTCTCAAAAACATATTTGCATCAAAGCTTCCAAAGAACAAACAGAGCATCAATTCTCAAGTAGTGCCAAATATCACTAAGAGAAGTATGAACCATAGTTTTGGAGTCACCCAACAACATTGCACGCCAATGACGATGCCCTTGAAGAATAGCAGACAAATAAGTTTGAACATGCTCCCAACGCGACCTGGCCAAAAGACAATCCCAAAAAATTGCTTCATCATTTCAGCCCTAAGACATGAAGGGCAAATTCCATTCGAGGAGCCACTCTTAGTCAGGCGGGCCTTAGAAAGTTAGAAGAGAGGCCCTAATAGTCTAATAGATCACCAACTAGGCAAATACTCGAAACTTGTAGGACATCCTCATCGACCATGCACCATGCAATTGTTGGATCCAATGACTCATAGTGTCAGAAGACGCCTACCATGCATTAAGCACTAGAGCAAGTTGATGGCCTCAATGGAGAATGGAGGACAGTTTGTGAGAATCATAACTAACCAAGGGACACCCAAAACTCCATTCCCAGTGACATCAAAGGGGCATGACATATATATATTCATTTTAAAAATATCTTCCTATGGGATTGTTAACCCCTAGGTTACATATGGTGTTGACTACTAGAGCGCTGAGATCTATGGTTTCACAGTTATTGGAGCTTGCCACATAGTTTCTTCAGATTTTGAGAACTAGGTATTTTTAGCAGTTCTCCTATGTTCTAGGAGCCATGGTTCCAGGGCCTACATGTTTAGAGTTAACTACATATTCCTGGTCGTTGTGAGTTCATGATCTTGATGAGTGTCTTTCAGGTGACATGCAAGGTGTTTCACGAAAATGGTGTTTTTTGTAATTAGGGTTATACAAGGCTCACATATTGAAACTTGAATTAGACAATTGATAAAAATATATAGTTCTCAAAATCTAAAGAAACTTTACATGAATATGATTCTAACGGGACTATTTTCAATGACGTGAGTAGCAGCTATTTTTAGATGTGCTATTTATAGTAAATGTTGCCATAGCTATTATCTTAACATTTCAAGACTGCAAGTTTTTATGTGGAACTACTATTTTTGACATATCTGTTCTTTTCAGGTCAATTTTTAGTCGGTGGAGTGTAGTGTCATGGTTTTGATGCACAGTGCTGGTTTTGTTGTTGGGTTCCAATTTGGATGGAGGATGTGTGGTTATATTTCAGGATGATCATCAACAAGTCACAATTACCTCACATTTGGACATGCGGTAGCTAAATATAGATATACCAAAATGCTCATGATGGTTGATTTATGATATCAAATTTATGACATTATCTAGGTGTAGCGAATTGCTTTCCTAAGATATCTTTGCACTATTTGGAGGTTTGAGTTGATTAGTTTGGTATGTGCATGCATGTGAGTTGTTATTCTAGGAAAATTCAAGTTAACTCCAAGAGTTATCCACTTGACTTGATCTTGTATTATCTTTTTGGATACTGAAAATCATAAAAATGGAATCTATATGCATAGAGAGAGTTTGCGTGGGTTGATTTGCATGCATGAGTGTTCATGCTTCAATCTAATTTGGCATTAGGAGAGGTCAAGATATGCATGGTTTATGGCTAAGTTTACTAGTAGAGTGAGGGAGTTTGTACATGATGCAAGGGATTGACTTGGAGTTCAATATCTTCCTTATCTTATACCTCTAGAGCACATGCATTGGGATGCTCTTCTCCCATACTTTTATAAAGGAGCACTGGAGACCACTATTTTACAGATGGATTCTTCTTGCAGGTTTCAGGGGTAGTGCTTCCATCTTTCTTCCACCCTTTTGTGTTGATGTTTGTAGCATTGGACAGGAACTTCCTTATGGGTCTAAGTGGCTAGACATGTGGAAGTTGTCCAAAGCCTTTAACCTTAGAAAATTCATTTTAATGAAAGTGAATTGCTTCTGCTAAAAAGTGGGTTTATCTAATGAAATGTAAAGGCTTTTACTTTAGTGAATTAGATGAATCTTAACTGTTGATCTCAATTGAGGTGAGATATAATCTCAACTGTCAATCACTTTGGAGATTAGGGTTATGGATTTGGTCAATGACTCAGGATTATATAAGCAAGGCTAGGTGAAGGAGAAAGACACGAGAGAAAGATTGAGTGATTGAGTCACAAACGAGAGTGATTAAAGAATACAGCAAGGGTGATAAAGGATCTTCATCTAGTGTTCAGGATAAGGGAGGAAAGAAAACAGGGTAGCAGTGAGGATAATTCCAGCAGCAGAAAAATAGGTGGAGGCTGTACCATATTTCTAAGCACAAATTGCAGGAGTTGAAGGGTACTGTACTCAGCTGTACGAGTAGTAGCATGCAGCAACAGCTGTGCGGAAGGACGGGCTGTTAGGCTCAGGTTGAGGAGACTGTATACAGCCTGCAGGGTTGCTGAAGGTTTCCACCAGTCTGTACGAGGGCTGTATGGAGCAGCATCGGTGTAGATTAGATATCTTCAGGGGCAGATTGGCCATGTTCTAAATTGTTGTAATTATTGCTAGTTTTCTTTGTGGGCCATTTTCCCAGTAAGGGAGCCCTTGTTTGCTAAGATATTATTTTAATGAACAGTAGATTTGAAGGGCAGAAAATTTCTTTGTGCATGTGTGAAATTGGTGTCTAATTTGCTTCTGCTGAAATTTATTTCTTTTACCAATTAAAATCCCAACACTGCATTTTATTCAGTAAGTTGCAATTTAATTAATTCACAACAAGGAAATTACTAGGAAAAAATCTGCCTGTTTTCTAGGGTTAAGGAAATTGAACATTTTCGACTTGACAGCTCTTTGAGTACTACTTGCCAGAGATTGACAGGGTAACTCCTGGTGTATTGTATCTTTGGATAGTTTCTAACACTATATTTATATAGCAGATAACTTTAACTATGCTTTTTCCTGGCTCCTTGAGTTTTGTTGTTGCTTCCTGAGAGCAATCCTGTAGCAGGGTTTGTGTTGTCATTCTTGTGTACTTGTTTTGAATCTCTTTCACTCAAGGTGCATCTATTTGTTTGTTTGTTTGTCAAGTTGTCTGAGAT
Source organism: Pinus taeda (assembly GCA_000404065.3). Taxonomy (NCBI): domain Eukaryota; kingdom Viridiplantae; phylum Streptophyta; class Pinopsida; order Pinales; family Pinaceae; genus Pinus; species Pinus taeda. Next base: position 270,718 of record APFE031560564.1, on the reverse strand, counting down.
GATAGCTACAGGCTTGACTTTTGGCTTGAGAAACTGCGACCCAGGGGCATCTAAGCCGTCAAATTCACCCGGGGATCACACCCAGCCTGGGCCACACCAGTCTTTAACATGATTAGATTTTTGCCCATGGAGTTTCGAACTGGTGACATCCACATCATGGAGTGACTTAGCAGTACACCCCATCACCATCTATTCTACACCAAGGTGCATCTTTTCTTTTATGCATTTGTTTTGGAGTTTTCTTTCACTCAAATCACATATTCTTCTCCATTTGTTCCATTTTGCAGCTGATTTAATTAGAGAAACTATTCTGCATTTATGCAATTTTCTTTTTAATTTTTATGTTGTTCTTGGGTGCTTGAGGGCAGCTTAGTGGGCAGGTGAAACTTCACACATTCACAATTGCTTTGCAAAAAATAGAGTTAGTGCCAAATTGCTTTAACACAAGAATGCTCAATAATAACCATGATGCCACATAAATTAATTTTGACACTGATAAAGCAAAATGTTAAAGGGACTTGTGAAACTAAGATGGGTAAGTTAAACCAGTTTAAGCTTGCAAATTGTGTAAAATACTTGCTTGCTTTAAAAAAAGGATATTGCATGCGTTGTAATAGAAGCTCAATGCAAGCACTCAACAAATTAAAATAAACAAATGTCAAATTTGTGCTAAAATGAGAATGGATGTGAGTACCATGTCAGAAACTAATCATGCATGAGTGAAATGAAATTAGCAAATGACAACTAGAGTAACTAAACTAAGATGATTAGTTCACCCACAAGCAAAGATCCCCCCTCTAAATGGGGAGAAGGGATTTAGCGTTTTATTAGTGAATAGTTACAATGAAAAGAGACCTCTCAAGAGACTTCGAAAAGAAAAGAGATCTTTACAAGGTTTGTGCTTGTGATGCACTAGACCTCCTCCTTAGATGCCCAAAGTAATTGGCAAATGAATGGCATAAAGAAAATGCCTCTAAAGTCTGGAATTTGGAGAAATGTTTACATGTAAAAATCAGATTGTGAAACTTCCCAAATCTGCCTAATGTGTGGACTGTTTTGGTATTCACAAATCAACCACTCCACAATCACAATGCATGCAAGAGGAGAGAGGCTAAGCTCCTCTAGCTCTTGGCCCTTGAGAAAAAAAAATTAGCAGCCCTCACAACAGCTCACGACCTCCCTTAAAAACTAGTCTTGAAGTGAGAGCCCAAGGTTTTGCACACAAGTTATCAAAAGTTTCAAACAATGAATCCCGCACGCTGCCACAAGAACAAGTTAGAGAGGGCTACAAAACAAACCAAGTGTTACCTATGAAATTAATCAAGAAAATTACAAATGTATTTGTACAATAGTCTATAAAGGCCAACCTAGAGAGTATGAGTAAACTCTCCTCTTTACTTTGCCATAATTTGACTCTAAAATAGCAAGATTACAACAAATGAAGCACAATACTTTGAGAAATAAATATTAAATGGATTATGCTTGAGATATGAGTCCAAAGCCCGAAAGAAATCACTGCAAGTCAAATTCTAAAGATGAGGCTTTGGAACTTGACAAATGTGGGTTCTCCTTGAGTATTTCAAGAGTGGGTTGGTACCTCTGAGAATTTCCCCTCACGCTTGAAGCTTGATCCAAAGAAAGATTTTTTACACAACTTCACTTAGACAAATTATATCCATACGGGCTTAATCACATGCAATGATGAGAAAATTTTAGAGATTTATTGGACATCAACTAAAGAATTCTTTATCTAGAGTAAGTAAATAATCCTTATGTTAATGTAAGATAGCTATACATCAACACAACTTGAAAAACGTAATGAAATAAGTAGAAAGACAAGAGCAAGAATATCAAGATATTACCATAAGGAGAAGAACATCTCAAATGTAATTGCGAAGTCTTTTGTATTAATTTGCAAAAGAGTGTACAATCTAGCAGAGTATCAAAGCTCGTATCAATAATTACACAGTGAGAGCCCATAGCTCTATTATATAGAAGCTTGGGATCCAATCCCAAGGCAAATGGTGACAATCCCAAGACAAATAGGTGACAATCCAAATCCTCCTTCATTCAAATTCAAATTTCCCAAATGACAACTTGATTTCTTTGTTCAAGCCCCACACAATCCTTGAGGAGGGAGCTCAAATTAGATGAGAGGACACGTGGGAGAGTGATGTGGAGTGGTAAGAGACCACTCTCCACCTCACTCAAATAAACTCTAATCCAATCTTAAGTCAACTCATAATATCTCCTTGAAGCTCGAGTTAACTTCCGCAAATCATGGATCTTGTCACTAGAACTTGTTGTCTTCTCCACAAAAAATTCAATTTTTTTGATTTGTGGCTTATGTACATCATTTGAGCATGTGTGGATATTTATTTTTCTCTATTTATTTAATTTATGGACCGATTTATTTCCACATGTTCCACAAAACTTAGGAAAAGTGGGTTTTGAGGGTCTAGAACTTATATTTAATCCCTCAAAGTGTGTCATGGTAGAAAGTCGAGGGTGAGAAGTGTAAGTTTGAGCGCACATACCCCATACAACTTTTCTAGATATCACTTATTACATTTTACATTCAGATTTTATTCAAATTTCCGCCCTGCGGGAAATCTAAAAAATTAAAAAATTGACCTCCAAACCTTATCAAATTCCACGAAATTTTATGAGTGATCTAGTATGGTAATATACAATGACTTTAGACACTAGGACTCGCCCAAGGTTTTATCATCAAGCCACACTCCGACTTTGGGGTTATGCTCGATCCACTTGGAGATCCATGAGGTTGTAGTTGTGCCTCTACACCCACTTGGGAGCACCACAGTGACTTGCTTGGAAAACAAGGGGCCAATCCCTTGTCCACTATGTTTGGAGTCCGTTTTCTCACCATGGTACAATCTAGACTTCATCAAGTCTCTTCAAAGGTCCAATGATTCATTTTATTGATCATTCTGCGCTCTTGAGAGACTTATTTTTATGTTATTGAGCTATCTTGGTGGGCTTGTCACCAATGGATGTTATATTGCACATTATTTTATTATTTGGGGCTTAATTAGGCCAATTAAGCAAATCAAACTCATTAGAGATGGTATAAATAGATGAGAGGTGATTCATTTCTCTCATCATCACTTAGATTGGGTTATTAGCTCTTGTGAGAATTTCACATTCCCTTTTGGAGGGCGAGTTTGGTTTCATGGAATGAATTTTAATGTTTGGATTCTATCTTCTTGGTCTTGTAGCTTCATTATTGGCATAATATGATGATTGGATATACTCATTTGTACATGTAAGTGATTTTTTTCATGCTTATTCTTGTTATTTACTTTGTCACATGAATGTTGCTGAGATTTTCGCTATATAAGTTTGAAATTTACTGTTACTCTACGAAATTGTGGAAATTTTAGTCTTTTGAGGCGTTGCATCATTGCATGTGCCATGTATAAATGGATGAATGTTCCTAGAGGTTATCTTTATTAAAAATGCCTTTATAAGTCATCAATTATTACATATCGAAGTATAAATTTGTTGGGTAGCTGCTCTCATGCCCTAAATTCCATGTGAAGTTGCTTAAGACCTCCTTGATTGGGTATAATTTCTCTAAATCATAAGTTCACCTTCACTCCATCTCTCCCAAAGGCAAGGCACTAATCCATCCACTGGTGGTCAACCTAAATGCTTGTTTTTCTTGCCTCTTTATCTTTCTAGGCCTAACCTAATAAGTCACCTAGGGCATCACATAAATCCTAATGTAGCCATCAAAATACCTCGATTTTTGGTCCATAATTGCACTAGGGTTTTCTCTAGTGGCCCTCCAAATTTGAAGCAATTTTGATGGTGGGATCTCGAGATATAACAAGCCCTAGCTCTAGGACCATTTCTTGCCCATTGATTGGATTATTGTATTCAATCCTCAAAAGAAAAATTGTCCTTTGATCCTCTTCTTTTCCATAATTATGTCAAGCCCCTTCTTGGTTGATCAACTCCATACCCTTGACCTAATTTTGGGTCCACTTGGTCCTGCAACTTTACAACTCTAGTTTCACAAAGATCACATAAAGACCAATTGTCCATAAGGGTTCTCAGGTCTAAGAAACTTCTTGACAAGGTATATTCCCAAACCCTAGCGTCAAGAATCCTCTTACTAGAGAGCACATCACCTTGCTTTTCAAGCAAGAAAGCCATATAATTGAGTCTCTCTTGTGAATAGGCCTTTGGAATCGTTCCTTATTCTCTTATTGATCCATTCATTTAGTGATTCCCCTCATATTGGGTCTCCTCCCATCAGTGAAAGTTCATAAAGAGCAGGGAGCCTTAGCTGAGGTGGGCTATCACTCCATTGCTGCCCCTTGACCTAGTAGTTGTTCTATAGGATTCCCTCGTAGGACCCATACTAATTTGAGCCATAACATTTTGGCACCACTGCCGAGGACACGAAACGTGTCTTGTTTCCATACGACATTACTGATATATCCTTTTGGCGACTCCATAAGAAGAAAGAATCCCTAGTTCTTCATCGAACTTCAAAGTCAATGCTTTTAGGGTGAAGCATGCATCTCTCAAGGCATTTCAAGTGAACCTTGGTGACTCCAAAGCTAGGATCTTGTAAAAATTTTCATGGCAATAAATGGATCATTGGAGAAGCCTATTTTATATGTTTCGAGATGATGAACCTTGACCCAGTTATCATGAGGAGTTTGATTCCCCTCTTAATGAATCTCTTGGGAACAATGAAATTGAGGAGCCTTCCCAATGCCCCGAAAAGGGGGTTCTGGTTCTTCCCAAGATATGATGATTGTAGTCCACCTTGTTCCTTCCTCGATAATCAAGACGAGGTGATTGTGAATATGTATGAACCTTCTGTCTCTTCATGCCATGAGGAGGATATGCCCAAGCTTGCTATTCATCGAAAATTTATGAGCTTGGTTCTTGAGTTCTCCATATGTTCGTTGCAAGAAAGGTTGCACGAGTTGGATTCTTATCTTCCCTCCTCATCCATGACCCTTGATGTATGGTCATCAAATGTTCTCCCCCCGTCCTCCCCCGCACCCTTACCATTCATCAAGCAAATCTTGCAATGGTAAGAGTGATATTAGGGTCCCTTGCCTCATGATAGTTCATAAGGGAAAATGTTTTTATATTGATTTAATAATATGTTGATTACATTGGCTATGTGATTACACTTTGCATTTGCATAATGTGACATGCATGGTAGGTTAGGATGCATTGCATGCTGATTTTCTCATTAGAACTAACATCATACGATATTTTCATATTAGATTAGCCGAATTTAGATTAAAATTGCATCAAAAATGATTTTACTTTCTTGTTGATTTTATGGCCTAATACTAAGCATGGGTGATCATAAGACACGACAAAAGCATGTTGTCCCATGTGCTTGGTCTTTGATATGTGCAGGTAACAAATTTGCGGTATCGAGAGATTGCTGCTGTTCTCATGACCTCTCGTTTGAGCAACTTTGCATGCCTTTCTGAGAGCTCATGTCCCAATTGGAGCCAAATGTTACCCACTACTTGTGGGTAGTATGCATGGGAGAACTTTTTTCTCCTAGATCGTCCTCAGCCGGCAGCCAACAACCCCTTCCGGCCACTAGATAGCTCGATGTGTCATTATCTTCGCCACCTAAGCCAACCATGTGATCCTTTGCCCATTTGCTATGATCGTATGGTTGAAGGTAGGCCTCCCAATCCCGAAGGTATGGCTTTTCATTGGTGTAGTTGAGTGATTTTGCTTACTTATCATGGACACTTTTGGGCATAGATTGGTGGGGGGATTTGGTGGAAAGAGTGGGCTAGGTTTGTACTCGTCTCCCTGCCTAATTTGGTTGATTAACCTTGTATCCTAATCCTGTGGGATCTCTTTTACTGGCCATTAGCTTCAAGGTTGGCACTACACGAGAAATGCTGATTTTGGGTTGTGTGGTCCCTTTTCCCAACACCATATACATTACTCCCTTTTGCTCATTCTAACCCCATTCATTATTTTTCCCATATGGGTCCATATGTGTCTACTGGGTCCACATAGGGTTGGCATGCCCCTCCCCTTGTCCACGCTTTGGGTCGGGCTTGGAACGATGCCCGAAGGTTGATGCAGCTAAAAAGAAAAGAAAAAGCATAATTTGGCCACTCTCAATAGGAAATGTACCACAAAATGCAAAAGATGGTCAAGCATACAAATTTAACACATGGGTAAAAGCCAAACATAAGCTCTACCCCTTATTTATGGCCATCACCCTGGTTCCTATGGGCCCTAGAGCCCCTTCCACATTAAGGAATCCATGATTATCCCAACCTTTGGTGCGCAATGAAATGCCCCACCTTTAAAGAGGGGTACCCACTGCTATATCCTACACATCATGCTCTCATCCCTTGGAGCCTCGAGTAGTTATGAAGAAAAATCAAAGTCAAAAGGCATATGAAGAAGGGTAGAAAAACAAAGGCTGGGGTAACTCATGTCCCATGATTTGCTCCCTCCTACACTCACATACCCTAGTGTGGGCCTCCCCCTTTATAGCTACCCTTTCCCCATCACATGTGAACTAGATCCTTCCCTTGATCCCCACTCTGTTCCATCACTATTTCACTTGCCACCTACCACTTGATGGATGTTAAATGGACATGCCACCCCCTTTAAAGGTCGAAACCACCTAATAGGGTCCTTGGTTAACCCCTTTATTGAGCTTGGAGACACTTGTACGTGCCAAATGCCACTATGGAAGGCATCCCACCATGAAGTGCCCCATTGATTCCATGATTTGTTAGCTCTTTTGCTAGATTATCCTAATGATTGTTGTATTGGAGGGCAAGGGGATGCATTGGATCTTATGCAGGATTGCAGGTGGGTCTATATTTGGGTTTGGTCTCCTTATACAGGGTCCTAGCCCTTCAGAGGGCCACATTGGCACTTGTAGGGTAAGCGTTGAGAGCCATGGGCCTCCATCATAATAGAAATTACTTCATGGATCCCCAACACCGCTCATTGATTGCTCGTGTTCCACCTTTGGGATGAGGATGATGCACCTTGTTCATCATGCCCAGTTGACACCACACTTGCACCATACACTTGACAGATGTTCCAAGGTCCAGATGAGGACGTGTCTCGCTGCAGGAGACAAAGGGAGGGATTCGATCATCATCCTCGCCCTTACAGATGGTTTACAGGCTTTATCGATCCACTTGGAGATCCATGAGGTTGTCATTGTGCACCCACACGAACTTGGGAGCACCACATTGACTTGCTTGGAAAACAAGGGGCCAACCCCTTGTCCACTATGTTTGGAGTCCATTTTCTCACTATGGCACACTCTGGACTTCATCAGGCCTCTTCAAAGGCCCAACGACTCATTTTATTGATCATTCTACCCTCTTGAGAGGCTTATTTTTATGTTATTGAGTTACCTTGGTGGGCTTGTCACCAAGGGTTGTTATTATTGCACATTATTTTATTATTTGGGGCTTAATTAGGCCAATTAGGCAAATCGAACTCATTAGAGATGGTATAAATAGATGATAGGTGATTTGTTTCTCAAACCATCACTTAGATTGGGTTATTAGCTCTTGTGAGAATTTCACATTCCCATTTGGAGGATGAGTTTGGTTTCATTGAATGAATCTTGATGTTTGGATTCTATCTTCTTGGTCTTGCAGCTTCATTATTGGCATAATATGATGATTGGATATACTCATTTGTACATGTAATCGATTTTTTTCATGCTTATTCTTGTTATTTACTTTGTCACATGAATGTTGCTGGGATTTTCTCTATATAAGTTTGAAATTTACTGCTACTTTATACGGAATATTGAGAATTTTGGTCTTTTGAAGCATTGCATCATTGCATGTACCGTGTATGAATGTTTCTAGAAGTTATCTTTACTGAAAATGCCTTGATAAGTCATCAATTATTACACATCGAAGTATAAAGTTCTTGGGTGGCTGCTCTCATGCCCTAAATGCCATGCGAAGTTGCATAAGATCTCCTTGATTGGGTATAGTTTTTCCAAATCATATGTTCACCTTGACTCCATCTCTCCCGAAGGCAAGGCACTAATCCATCCACTAGTGGGCAACCTAAACGCTTATTTTTCTTGCCTACTCTTTATCTTTCTAGGCCTAGCCTTAATAGGTCACCTAGGGCATCATATAAATCTCATTGTAGCCATCAAAACACCTCGATTTTTGGTCCATAGTTGTGTTAGGGTTTTCTCTAGAGGCCCTCGAAATTTGAAGCAATTCTGACAGTGGGACCTCGAGATATAATAAGCCCTAGCTCTAAGACCATTTCTTGCCCTAAGTCTCCCTTGGCTAGTGTCCTCATTTGGATCATTGTATTCAATCCTTAAAAGAAAATTTGTCCTTTGATCCTCTTCTCCTCCATAATTAGGTCAAGCCCCTTCTTGGTTAATCAACTCCATACCTTTGACCTAATTCTGGGTCCACTTGGTCCTTTGTGGTCCCACAACTTTACGACTCTAATTTCACAAAGATCACATAAAGACCAATTGTCCACAAGGGTTCTCAGGTCTATGAAACCTCTTGACAAGGTATATTTCCAAACTCCATCCTCAAGAATCCTCTTAGTCCTTCCTAGAGAGCACATCACCTTGCTTTTCAAGTAAGAAAGCCATATAATTGAGTTTCTCTTGTGAATAGGCCTTTGGAATTGCTCCTTATCCTGTTAATGATAGATTCATTTAGTGATTCTCCACATATCGGGTCTCCTCCCATCGGTGAAATTCCGTAAATAGCAGGGAGCCTTAGCTGAGGTGACAGTGGGCTATCACTCCATTTTTGCCCCTTGACCAAGTAGTTGTTGTATAGGATCCCCTCGTAGGACCCTTGCTAGTTTGAGCAGTGTTAACGACTGAAGTGGCCCCTGAAATTTTTTGAAGGCTCCATGCCCAAGGATATGTCAGAGGCTTTGATGTACCATCATAGTTCTTATTATCATCTGAGTTTTTAAACTCTAGCTTATTCTTTTTATTTTCTTCTTCAGTCCTCAGATTCCGTAACCCTACGGGGATAATGTATAAATGTCACTAGCATGATGATTAAAGCCATGTAATAGGCCTATGGGCGAATAATTTTCTAGGTTTTTTCACTCACTGCATTAGCCCAAAGCCAGGGTGACAACTTGAAGGTTGAACCCCTAACACATCTTAATGTTTAGAGTCAATGTATATTACCATGCTAAGTCATCTCTAATTTTTTTAAGAATTTGAATAGGTCTAAGTAGGATTTTTTAATAATTAGTAATTTCCCGCAAAGCAAAGTTTTTTTTATTAGTTTCTATGTAATGATGTAAATAAGTGGCCTTAGGAAATATCTAGGGCGTGTGACCACTCGAAATTCATCCTCAGAGGCCTAGCATTATCCTAGAACCCACTTTGAGAGTCATAAAACGATTTGTAGTCCCTCAAAAGCCATTTTTCTAATGTTAGTGGCAAAATGAGGAAAAAATTCAATAATTGGAAAAATTTATAAATTTTGCCAAAGTCAAAGAAAGTCAAACAAGTGACATGACAATTTTTGTGAAGGTCAAAGATGATGTGGCATCCATGTGGGCCCCACCACATAAGGTACAACAAGTCAAAGAAACTCAAAGGTTCCGCGTTGAAGTCATGAGGCACAACGTATGGCTAAGGTTCCAAAGTTGATTTAGTTTTAAACATGGAACAAAATAAAGTAACTTGGCATATAAGATAAAATAAATCAATTAAGAAAAGATTTGAATGGGGGACAAGTTGAGTGACATGGCAACAACCTAGACAAGTCAAAGTTGCACATAGTCAAAGGGAGTTGTGTTGCCTACCATATATTTTCTTCTCCAAAAATTGAGTAATTAAATTTAACTGGCGGACATGATTGCCACATGTGTCAGATCTTGTCCCCCTAAAATTTATGTTGATTAATGTAAGCTGCTAGTTCATAAACAATGTACGCAGGCAAAGATTAGAAGAGGATACGCAGATCTTCCACAACAACTTACGCGACATTTGACGATCAATTTTATGGCACGTTTTTCGAGGTGTCATATGCATGATTTATTGTTGAAAATTCGTTGGGAGTTTGTCTCTTATTTACTTCTCTCATATACGTACTTGGAAAGTAGCTCTCGCACTCATCAACAATTAATAAATATGCACAGACAGAGAAGGATGTACGTTGCCCATTTTGGATGCCACCTACAACAATTTGGAAACACATGGGATAGTCATCTTTTCCACATGTAATTTGACCTCTTCATTGGGATTGACGATTATGTGCCACTTGTTTGATGGATTGGTCATTGGGATTGGATCCCATTTGCCTATTTAAATGAACTTTGGCTCTCATTTTTGTAATCATTGTTACTAGCTATTGTGCTTGCGGAAACGTTGTTGCTTTGTACAATTTTTCAGAAATTGCAATAAAAGACTTTGGGGGTCTCATTCATGAGTTGTTGTTCCTTTGGAGTATGATGATTGGTTGACTATTGGTATAATTTCTTTTGCTCATTTTTGATCTATGTTATTTCCATATGCTCTTGTAGATTTGCTAATGTAAAACTATCTTGCATTGACAATTGATTTAGAAGTATGCTCTACGTGTAAAAATCTCTAGTTATTTTCCAATAAATTTCTATAGTTTTCTTATCATTACTTATTTGCTAGATCTATATGGGACTAATGTTTGATTGAAGTGTTGTAGAGGAAAAATGTTATTGGGATCAAATATCAAGTGTGAGGGGTAGTCTTTGGAGAGACCAATCCATTCTTGACCGAAATGGGGAAACGGGTACGAGTTTTTGAAACGAGCACGGGTACGAAATGTGACCCCCCAAATTTTGGAACGGGGAAACGCAATATATATATATATATATATTAGGACGTTTAAGAAATATGTGCAATCATAAAGCATATATGATACATTCTAATTTATTACATTATGATTAAATTGTCAATTGTCATTGCATAAACTATAAGTCTCTAAATTTACATCACATTTACTCATAAATAATCACATAAAGAAAATAGCAATATCCAAAATCAGCGATGAGAAATTTCTAATTTCTTGTCTCGTGCTTGATTGGGAGTCTCCTCCTACATAGTTGAACGACCTTAGTGCTCTTGATTAAATACAAGTTCGATACCCTAGTACCCTACATGCTCTTGATTATTGGGAGTCTCCTTTACATAGAGGGCTTGGTTCTCTTGATTAAATACAAGTTCGATACCCTAGTACATGACAAAATCCAATGGAAACATTGCAATCCCCCCAATCCTAAAAAACAGATAAGTCTGCTGGATTTTGAGTGAGATCTAAAATTCTACTTTCTCCATATGAAATCCAATGAGGGCGAAACCACTCTCAAACATCTTGAGTCATTTCATGGTAATGTTAAAAATTTAAGTAAAAGGATGAAAATGAAAAATCCTCCATGAAATGACTCAGGATGTTTGAGAGTGGTTTTGCCCTCATTTAACATTACCATGAACTGCATATCAACACTAGGGCCATAGGCTTGAACATTAGGCTGCCCCACTCAAAAAAATCCTCTTTTTTATAACTTTAGAGGCATCTAGAGGCATCCAAAAGATATTTTAGTCACCCAATAAAAAATGAGAAGTGAAAAAAAAAAAAAAAAAAAAAAAAAAAAAAACACAAGAAAAAGTCAAGTTAGAAGAGGAAAGTCCGTCGTATGGCCTGGAAACTCGTTTCTGGCCATACTGGCCACGTTTCCTCCTCGAGAAACAGGCTAGTACGGCTAGAAATGCGTTTCCAGGCCGTACGATATGAGTTTCCTCATTTTCGTTTTGTTTCCGACCAGAAACAAACTCTTCTCCAACGTTTCCTGCAACTTAACTCTTGACACATTTTCTAAGGAGCTCTCATTGGTTCTTTGAGTTTCCATAGTTTTATTTTATAAAGTGGTTTTTTTGCAGCGGTTTTCTTGGACATAGTTTATATACAAGCAAAATATTTCTAAATTTAAATCTCTTTAAAAAATTGTGCTTTCATTGATTTTAGTTAGCTATCTAAGAGTATTTTTCAAACTAGGCAAGTGACGGGGTTCACTTCTATCACTGGATTTGGCTTTGTACACTATTTTGTATCATACTTGTTCATTTTAAATGCTCTCTCTACACTAATTGTGTCTTAGTTTTTCAACTCATAGTTGGAGTTTTGACAAGTGCCTTGAGGAAAGACCATTGGAACTCTAACTAATTTTCTTGTAAGACCTTTCAAACATTCAATATTCATTCTAAAGGGGTTGTGGACACTAGAAGGAGTTGCAAAGAAGGCTAGGCCGTGGGCTCTTTTGGAGCTTGTAATTTTTTGATTTTAGAGACTTCATTGGCCTTTGAAGTTACCATAGTTTGGAGGAATATTCTAGCTTTTTCTAGCTCTCATCTTGTACAAATCTCCTCCATCTTTTGGGCAGCCTTCTAAAAGGCTTTTGCATCATTGTAACAAGTTAATAAAAGGTTTAGTTTTCTTGTGGGAGCTTGGGTTTTACCCAAGACATCCTTTCTTTGTATTTAAAAGGAGGATTTTGTGTGGGTGGATTAACTTTGCATTTTAATCTTTCCATTTGCATATTTTAAAATTAACACAACCTCGCTATCACATTTCACTTTTTAGTTAGATTTTGCTACAAGTTTTCATTTGATGCTTTGCATTCTATTTTTGCTAGGCTAGGTTGTGGGATCTTTTGGAGTTCGTAATTTTTTGATTTTAGAGGGACTTCATTGGCCTTTGAAGTTACCATAGTTTGGAGGGATATTCTAGCTTTTTTCTAGCTGTCATCTTGTACAAAGCTCCTCCATCTTTTGGGCAGCCCTCTAAGAGCCTTTTACATCATTGTAACAAGTTAATAAAAGACTTAGTTTTCTTGTGAGAGCTTGGATTTTACCTAAGGCATCATTTTTCTGTATTTAGGAGGAGGATTTTGTGTGGGTGGATTAACTTTGCGTTTTTAATCTTTCCATTTGCATATTTTAAAATTAACACAACCTTGCTATCACATTTCACTTTTCTAAGTTAGATTTTGCTACAAGTTTTCATTTGATGCTTTGCATTCTATTTTTGCTTTAAAAGTACAAGTTGACATTTTGGAGCAACTCATTTCTTACATGCAAGTATCTCAATTTGTGTAGCAAGTTTAATTTAGTTGTTTAACATCTGATCTCTTTACAATTTTCCTCACAATAGGCTCATTTGTGGTTTTGCTCATTTATTTTCAAAGCACACTTTGCAAGCAAACATTCACTCTCAGCTTCATCTCATTTTCAATTGCTATAAGTTTTTTTTTATTGGCATTTACTTGGAGCAATTAACAATTTCATTTACTTATGAAGCTTATGTTTATATGTCTTGTATAATTTTGAGAGAAGTTTTCAAGTTATATCATTGTGAGCATATTTCCATTTTCTTGAGGCATTCCTTTTTGCAAAGCACTAATAAACTTACTTGCATTTTATTTAGGCATTTTAGCATAGTTTGCATTTCTAACTTAATTAACCTCCAAGCGTAAGCTTGGTTGATAGACATCATAGGACAAAGATTTTTTTGGTGAATTCTTCCAACTGGTATGAAGTAAGATAAAAATGTGTGACCCTGCAGTTATGGAGTTGGCTTGCCCCCTTGTAGGAACGAAAGCAAACACTGACTCGTAAGGCTGAGGGGAAGGGTGTTGAAGAAAGTGTAACTAGGTTCGGTATTTACATATGTAACTTTGATTTTTGTACTTGTCAAGAAAAATGAATATTATTTTTGTAAATTATAAGAATGAGTTTCTTGCTCATTCCATAGGTCTAAGAAAGTCATAGAATCAATGACATGTGTAAAGATCTCTTCTAGAGCATATATGAAATATATACAAGTCTAGAACACCCCTCCAAGACCGGCACAATCCTCCAAGACAAGCACGAAGAAGTCTGCATGCAAAACGATGGAGAAAATAGTTTAGTCGGCCTTAATATGAATATTAATGACAAGTCGACTTAGAAATAGGGGCACATCGGTTCACCCTAACATGTCGGCTTATTTGTAGAGACCTAACTCCTATAAATAAGCGTGTAGGGTCACCACAGAAAAGAAGATTCTTGCATATCTCTGAATCTGCGAATGATGACGAGGCACATAACTTCGTATGGGTACAGGACTAAGATTCGCAGTACAAGAGACAGAATTTCGGATTCCTCTGTAACTTCAGTGATGATTACAGTGTCTCGGTGCAGGGAATTATAGTGGTGTGTATCTCTGTGTCTCGACCTCCTCATGGTCACAGTCCTGAAATATTGAACGTAGCCATGACAAAAAAAACATAGTCACTGTCTTGGTGATCTCTTGGTAATATTCTCTTGGTCTAATTGTGATGAAGAAGGATCACGATGATCCCATATTAGTGTACACAGTCTTGGCACACTTGTTCTGAAGATACACTCTCAGTATAATGATAAGGATAAGGATCTCAGTGAGCCTACAGGAATACTCTCTGTCTCAACATAATCATATAAACATAGTCATGAGGAGAGGCATAACTACAAAATTACTATCTCAATGCAACTCCCATATATACATATCTCAATATAGATCTGGTTATAATGAGAGTAATCTCAGAAAAGGCACAATAGTGATCTCAAGGTGTAGTAATGATCTCAGTAAAGAAGTGCAGATGAAGGTACAACAATGATACAAGCGTAACGACCTCTGTGATGCATAAAGTTGACCTCTGTATAGCAATGAAGATGATCTCAGAAGCGACAAAGAAGAGGATTGGTGCCTTGGTCTTGGAGTGGTTTGATAGGTCAAGGGTCATGATCTTGGTATTCGTCGATTGGAATCTCTATAAGAAGAATTTTGTGCGGGTTTTCCTCTCAAAGAGTGAGAGGTTTTGGCCCTGGCAAACAACCAACATTGTGTGTTCTCGTCTCTTTGTTTTTGGTAACTATTTGATGAACTAAGAAGACACACTCTAATAATAAGAGAAGATTGCACTATAAGAAAAATAACCTCACAAATAGTTATCATGATAAGAAGAATCTCATCAACTTCATTTGCCCTAGATTCTTCAACATGGTATTGGAGCTAAGGTGCTAAAATCAAAGGAAGGGAAGCAAAAGAGACATGCAAGGACCACTCTTCAAGAAGGGCATCAAAGCAAGAGCCTTGTCAAGATTAAAGGATTAGCCCACAACAAAAGTCTACAATAGCAAAGGCTTTTGTAAAAAAATGAAGTTTCGATCACAAGTACTCAGAACTCGAGTTCATGGCAGTGGTTTTGATGCCTCTCACTGTCTTAGTCTATGTCATACCACATGGATCTCAATATAGAATGAAGCTGTTCGTTGATGGATCTCAATACCATAAAATGATCATCATGGCAAGCAACATCAAGACTCTATGGTTCTACACAACGCTGCATACTACAAGGTTCCATAATCTACTTATGTGATAGCAAGACAATGTTATCTCAAGTTCATCAATAGGTTGCGGATCATAAGAATCAGATGTATAAGTCAAAGAAACTTGAAGACAAGAAGGCAAGCATCATACCATTACATCAAGGATCTCATCCGAAGGAAGCATCAATGCATCTGCTTCAACGATCATCAAAGCAATCAAGGTGAAGATTTCATCTTCACATGACAAGTATCCTCTCAATTTATATATTTAGTTAAATGACTTCAAGATTGCAAGGACATCTATAGGTTGGATGGCCCATCAAGATTCCTTGCATGAATAAGGAGGATAGACATAGTCCTCTAAGTAGCTGAAGTCATTAAACATATCAATAGGTCTCCTCTGAATTTATGGAAAGGGATGCTGATGAAAGATCCCCTCACATAGCAATATTGGAGACATCAAAGTGATGTAGGTGATAAACTCATTCTCTAAAGATGCAATGAAGAAGGTCACATATTCTTCATGAAAGTAAAAGGGTATCAAGGATGTAGGATATCTTCATAAGATCCCATCTACAAGATCTAGGAAGGAAGATAATCATCATCATTTTAACTGATAGGCAAGGTAACAAATGTCCATGAGTAAGAAGGTTACCTCATTCGACAACTTGTGGTCTCTATGCTAGATAGAGAAAGACAAGTTGATGGCATAAATATTGAAGGTTAAAAGAACTCAACCATCTGCAAAAAGGAAAGGTAATGTTGGTCCTCAATAAAGACAAAATAAGTATAGTTAAGATTCAATGCTATAGAAAGATTTTGGAAGCTCATATCACTGAAAGATGGAGGAAGCTGAATAAAAGGGCCAAGGAAAGAGGGAGTAACAAATCTCTTCTATGACTCACAAAAGGGTCCTATCATAAGCTCCTAAATCTTGTGTTAAAAGATATGACAATGATAATAAGATGCATCATGGCATCATGAAAGCGTTAGAAACAAGAGCTTGTAACATCTTCATAAGGATCATGAAGGACAAAATTCAATGGCAGACAACATGTAGGATATATAGCTCTTGGGAACCTCAGTGGACATTAAAGGAAAGAAGGGAGTCACCTAAGGTTTATCATATATCAAGTCAAAAAGGAAACATTTGCCAGTTGGGGATATACAAGATCCTCAAAATTCTCTGATGGAATCCTCATCATAGGGTTCACTAATCTAGAGAGGAAGCAAGTGTTTCAACAAGAACTCCAACGGATGGAATCCATGAGATGATGATATGACATGAAGCAAATCAAGGGATTGAAGTTATTTTCAATCAAGGAAGCTGCTGGAAGAAGCCTCGATGACTTGAAGGTAAAATAAGGTATGTATGATTGTGTTTAATATTATAATGTCATGTCATATGGTTGCAGGTAACATGGATCATTGCTTCTACCTTAAGAAGCATGATCAAGAGAAAAATGATCTCCTCCTCTGAAAGGATGCAGGAAGGCATAAAGTCACACTAAGATGAAATCCACATAATATGTCCTCATATGAAGTATGAGGTGGTTGACTACAGTTAAGAAACTCCGATTGAAAGCTCGTGGAATGGAATGAGTAAGGAAGGAAGAGGTCGTGAGATATGCAACCATGATGAAGGCAATCAACATCCAATAAACCAAGAAGATTTGACCAGGAAATCTCCTAGAAGGATATGAATACTCTAATGAAAGTCTGAAAATGATGGAGATCCTTGACAATTGATATCTTTGGGAGATGTGTCAACATGAATGCAAGATGCTGATACCTACGCGGAGATGTCGTGATGAAGAGCCATCTAGTAAGGTATGATTTGATTTAATGTTATGTTTTGATTTTAAATATGATTTGATTTAATGATATGTTTTGATTTCTTGAATAATATCCAGATGAGTGCATGCAGGGCTACTAGAACAAGAGTTGTAAGTACAAGTACAACTGGCATTCATGTGGTAGATGGAAATTCCTGAAAGAAGCATGATGGGAAAGTAGCTATATGAAAAAGGTTCCAGATATGTATCAAGAAGGCCACTTTCGATAAAGAAAGGAATGGCATGACGAACCAAGAAGGAAAGGGATCGATGGTTGATGCCCCACAAGAAAGAAGCTCAACTAATTTTTATGACATCAAGGAGAGAAGTTGATTAAGCAGCTAAAGGACCCACAAAGAAAAAGTTGTTGATATATAAAAGAGTCCCTAGCTAAGAGGGAGCTCTGACAGGTCCCTGATCAAGAGCGAGTTTGAATTAATTTAACCCTTGATTATAAAGGAGTGACAATTGTGTTTTTCCATGTCATGTGTCATGCACTAGACCAAGACTAATAGCTGTAAGTCTAGATGAAGGCCATAAATGGAAATGTAGATGCATGGTAGACACAACATTCTTGTCTTCACTTGGGAAGAAAGAATGGGAGTATTGGGTAATCATTTGGCATCCAATACTCTTTGAGGATGTGTAGGGCATCCAAGACAAGAGTAGGGAAGAGGACCGATATTCTTTGAGGGTTGGGAACCCAAGATAAGAATAGTTCTAGAAGGTCATACTCAGTGAACACCCGAGTGGGTATGTACCTTGAGAGAATGATGAAGGTGTCTATAAATCATAGGTCTCGCTAGCATTGTAGCTCATGGTCTCGTGGAGAGATGGAGCTGTTATTCAAGGCCTTGCAGTATGACAATGCTGATTGATATGATGCTATACAGATGGGATTACCAATTCGATTCTTCTTATGAGAAATTCTTTAGATTGAGAATGACCAAGTACCATAATAAATACCTCCCTAGTTAAGAGGGAGTGTTGAAGAAAGTGTAACTAGGTTCGGTATTTACAAATGTAACTTTGATCTTTGTACTTGTCAAGAAAAATAAATATTATTTTTGTAAATTATAAGAATGAGTTTCTTGCTCATTCCATAGGTCTAGGAAAGTCATATAGTCAATGACATGTGTAAAGAGCTCTTCTGGAGCATATATGAAATGTATACAAGTCTAGAACAACCCTCCAAGACCAACACAATCCTCCAAGACAAGCACGAAGAAGTCTACCTGCAAAACGATGGAGAAAACAGTTTAGTCAGCCTCAAAATGAATATTAATGACAAGTCGGCTCAGAAATAGGGACACATCGGTTCACCCTAACATGTCGACTTATTTGCAGAGACCTACCTACTATAAATAGGCGTGTAGGGTCACCACAGAAAAGAAGATTCTCGCATATCTCTGAAACTGCGGATGATGACGAGGCAAGGCACAAAACTTTGTATGGGTACAGGATAGAGATTCGCAGTACATGAGACAAAATTTTGGATTCCTCTGTAATTTCGGTGATGATTACAGTGTATCGGTGCAAGAAATTATAATGGTGTGTATCTTTGTGTCTCGGATTCCTCATGGTCACAGTCCCGAAATACTGAATGCAGTCATGACAAAAAAGCGCAGTCGCTGTCTCGGTGATCTCTTGGTAATATTCTCTCGGTCTAATTGTGATGAAGAAGGATCACGATGATCCCACATTAGTGTACACAGTCTCGACACACTTGTTCTGAAGATACACTCTCAGTATAATAATAAGGATAAGGATCTCAGTGAGCCTACAAGAATACTCTCTGTCTCAACATAATCATATAAACACAGTCATGAGGAAGGCATAACTACAGGATCGCTATCTCAATGCAACTCCCATATATACATATCTCAATATAGATCTCGTTATAATGAGAGTAATCTCAGAAAAGGCACACTAGTGATCTCAAGGTGCAGTAATGATCTCAATAAAGAAGTGCAGATGAAGGTACAACAATGATACAAATGTAAGGACCTCTGTGATGCATATAGTTGACCTCTGTATAGCAATGAAGATGATCTCAGAAGCGACAAAGAAGAGGATTGGTGCCTTGGTCTTGGAGTGGCTTGATAGGTCAAAGGTCATGGTCTTGGTATTCGTCGATTGGAATCTCTATAAGAAGAATTTTGTGCGGGTTTTCCTCTCAAAGAGTGAGAGGTTTTGGCCCTGGCAGACAACCAACATTGTGTGTTCTCGTCTCTTTTTTTTTTGGTAACTATTTCAACTAAGAAGACACACTCTAATAATAAGAGAAGATTGCATTAATAAGAAAAATAACCTCACAAATAGTTATCATGATAAGAAGAATCTCATCAACTTCATTTGCCCTAGATTCCTCAACAAAGGGTATCGTTGATGACACTTCTGTGTCTGCAACCCCTCTTCCTTACTGTCACCCCAATTTTTAGCCTTTGGCAAGAGTTCAAAAAGAAGATCTCTCACTTAGAATAGACATTTAGCTTAAAATCAATCAAGATAATTGCATCTAACCTTAGTTAAGTGCATTTCATCTTAATTCACTTTATTTTGAAGGTATTTTACTTGCAATTTATTTATATGCTTGTCATGATGAAAATGTCTTGAATTGATCATTTTGAAGTATATCATTGAGCAAGTATAATATCTTTTTGTGCAAGTAAAGTTTTAAGTCATTTCATATTGCAGGTTAATTTATATTGCTTCTCTACATGCTTTAGAATCATGGATGGTAGCATTTCTTTAAGAACAATTTTATATCTTGCAAGTTGATATCATTGTCTCTAACATCCACTTGATTTGCATGATTACTTGGTGTTTCATTTTGAAGCTTTTCATTTTTGAGCAAGTGTTCATTATTTTGAAGCAATATTGAAGGCACTGGTTTTAAATGCTGATCTTTGAAGGCACTGGTTTTATATGCTGATCTTTGATTTATGTGTTTATGGTTATTGAGAATATATTTCATTTCGTATTGCTTATCATACTTGTTGAAATTTGCTCATAATCTCAAAGTAATCCAATTGAATTTAATATATCCTAGAAACCTCACATTATTTTTCACTTAGCTTTTTACTTAGGGACCACCTCCCTTAGCTTACCTAGGAGAGAGCTTAAATGGAGACAGTTGGGAATAGGTGACATCCCCATCTCTTGATTTTGCCACCAACTACACCTTGTGGGGTTAAGGTCTTTTCTAACTAACTTAGGTGTGTGTGCAAAGTGGCAACAACAATTCTTTTGGCGCTGTTGTCGGGGACAAGTCCTTATGCACCTGGGAAATTGTTGATTTGGGGTAGCATCGGATGTGCTCTAGCCACAAAATTTGATGGAGAGGTTGGGGCACATGAGATCTCCAATACCCAGAAAGGGTTTGGGCAGATCCTAAACAGATTAGGAGATATTAAAAATAATTATTATTTTTAATGGAGTCCCTAAGTCTAAACTTAGGGAAAATAAAATATTAATGTGTATTAATATGAATCTGTGTTAGAATGGTCCAAAAAGACATGGATCAAGCCAGATCTAATCTTAGCTGTTGATTAGGGACTTAATCTTGGCCGTTGAGATGTCAACAGAAAAAGTACAAGAGGAGGCTTGAGGGGCACTTGGAGAACACATTGAGGGAGACCAATCAGTTCAATTTCTGGAGCGGGGTTTACTGAGAAATTGAACCAGTGGTCTAGAGAGCAGTCAGGAGGCAGCGAGTACGGAACAAATAGACGGGATATCAGCGCAGAAGAGGCAGATGCAGAGCCAAAGGAAGCCACACAGAGCCAGCAGAAACTGCGTAGAGCCAGAAGGGCTTGCGTCATCCACGCAGTAGCTACAAGAGTGACGCAAAAGCCCAGAGAGGCTACATAGAGCCTCAGTAGGCTGACGCAAAGGGTTTCAGGTTGTAGCAAAGGTCAGTAGGGCCTACATTTGGTTTAGGAAAGAGCTGGAAGGTTGTCAATCTGTGGGTAAGCCAATTTGGCACCCTGTTGTACAAGAAAATTGCTGAATAATAAAATCCTCCCTTGCTGCACCGGTTTTCACACATTGGGTTTTTCTGGGGACATTAGTCCAAAATAACTGTGTCAATGTGTGCATATTTTTGTCTCTATCTAAGTCCCCTGACACGAGGATTCGGGAGACGTAGGATTCGAGATTTGTGGTGTCGGATTCGAACACGCTGACCCCCCGGAACAAGACACGTTAGGACACGTTATATATTATTTTTATATATTATATAATAAGAATAAGTATATATAAAATTAGATATTTCTTACACAAATTTTAATTAATGATACAAATTTATTGATTTCAAACATAGATCTTCATTTATAGCTATTAGCATGCATAGTACATACAAAATTCAAATAAATGTCAGTGGTACTGGCCACATAAATGATAAATCATCTAAAATCTATTAAAAATTTAAATCATGATTCATAATTCATAACTGAAAGACAACTTACAACTACAAGATAGTAAGATAAACACACTGACAACTGTAGTTTTCTCATTTGACATTAAGTCATCAAATAAAAATGTGTTACATAGGTAGTGTTGGTGCAATGCCAATGGCAAATAGAAATAGAAAATATAAAACAACTACAGGTATACAAGCCTCAAGGCATCAATCATCATCATAATCAGCGTCACTGTCCTCATCATCATGGTCCCCACTGCTCTCCTCTACATCCTCCTCCTCCCCTGTATCCATAGTTGCCTCTGCATTTGCTGGTGTGGAGGTTGACCCCTCTAAGTCATCAAATCTAACAGGCTCTAGCACTAGATCACTGAGATCCATGTTGGCCAATGCCAACTCAACACTGCTGTCCAGACCCATATCATCAAGAAAGACATCCCACATCTTTGTCTTTCCCCTCAACTACTCTTCCCTCTGCCTGTAAATAAGACGAAGGTTGGTGTGCACATACACCATTCTCTGCCCTCGACTGCTCAAGTCTGCTCTTCTTCACATTATGCAAATTCCCATATGTGCTCCAATTCCTCTCGCAACAAGAGGATGAATTCACCTGAGAGAGGAGCCTCATGGCTAACTGCTGAAAAGGAGGGCTTGTTGCCCCATGATTTGCCCACTAAGAATAGGGTTTCTTAACCCCCCTGTCTCTAATCACATCATAACCTCCAAATCGACCAGTGCCAGTGGAAAACTCTGCAAAGGCATCCTCCACCTCAGCAAGCAATGCACTATCCCGATAAATCTGCCTAAATGCCTCTTTCCTCCCTTGTGAGATTTCACCATCCATGTGAGGAGGGAATCTGCGGGAAGGTCCACCATTCAGCCACTCATGGCTGTAGTATTTGGGGTTCAAAGAGTGAGCTAAACAATGTAAAGGTGTACAATTCTTGTCCCATCTGCTGACAAGAATATCATGTATGGTATTGCAGAAGGCCTCTAGTGATGTCTCATACTGGGGGCACTCACTCTGTAGAATAATGCTCCTCACAGACTCAATCATGGAATCCCATCCCTCATAAACTTCTCCCAGAATGGGTTTGTCTGTATTTGCAACTCGAAGCAAAGAGATGATAGGGTCCATGATCCGAATAATTAGATCTACCCTCTCCCACCAAGCATCATCTAGTACCGTGTCCTTCACTCTTTTAGAGGTTGCCTGATCTGTCTTTCTCCAAAAAGACCAAAACTCAGAAATAACCATGGACCCAAGAGCGGTCTTGACCTCCCTCAACCTCTTCAACATCATGAATGAAGATGCAAACCGTGTATCAACAATCTTCAACAATGATAGATTGCTGTACTCCTTGTAGATAGTGAGGGCATTTGTATGATTTTGCACAAAGTTACGGATATGTCTTGCATCCTCAATAATGCTTCCAATCCAAAGCACATTAGAAGAAATGGATTTCAGTGCTAAGTTCAATGAATGGACAATGCAAGGTGTCCAAAACACTTGTGGATATTTAGTTTCCACAATCATGCCAGCCGGCTTGCAAACAGGTGCATTATCTGTAATGATTTGCACACAAGATTCAACACCTACATCTTCAACAACTTTAATAAATAACTCACCCATAAATTGTGCATCCTTGTATTCACCAAGTGTATCCACTGCTTTCATGAAAACTGGAACATTCAAGGAAGACACCATGAAGTTGATGATTGGGTGTCGTGCTGGATCTGTCCATCCATCAGAAACAATGCTAACCCCAGATGTTGGCCATGATGCCATAATAGGCTCAAGCATTTTTTGCACTTCTTTTTTTGCCTTCGTCAACAATGTGGTTCTCAGCTTCTCTGACCCAGAAGGCACATACCCTGCTGGAGCCCCTTGAGTTAGAACTCGGCACATCTCAACAAATAAAGGTGAACGTGCAACATTAAAAGATATGAAGTTTTGATAGAAGAAGAAGGCAATGGTGAGATCAAGCTCTTCCCGTCTCTCTTTTTGGAAAATCTTGTCCATTGGACCAAGTGATCTTCTTTTTAATGCTTGTCCCCCACTAGAAGTAGAACTCTCAAATGGAAATTTGGTGGTCCCTTTCCTCAAAAATGGAAGGAGGTCTTCATTATTGGGTTTTTTTTATTTTGAAGCTAGTGCCACATGTTCCATACCAACATTGGCCTCATTTTCCAATTCTTTTCTCTTTTGTGAAGTAATAGCTCTACAAGATCCAATCCCACAACCAGATATAGCCAACAAATGTGATTTCACACGGTAATATGTGCTTTTGAAAGAAATGTTACAAAAGTTGCATTTCCATTGCACATTGCCTCCTCCCTTTCCCTTGTTGTTTGGCCCATCCTCTCTTGTGACATATTCCCATAATGGATATTTATCATTGTCTTTAAGTCCTCTTCCCTCAACATTACTTGCAGCAGACTCTGATGATATTGGGGGAGGAAGGGCATCTCTACCCATGACATTCTTGCCCTTCCTTTGCCCCCTAACTGCTGCCTTTGATTGAGCCATGAACACTGTTATGGACCACGGTGTTACCTCAACGACAACCTGTAAAAAAAATGAACAAACTGCTGTCAAAAATTTAAAAATGCAAAAAAATGAACAAACTGCTGTAAAAAAATTGTAACTTGTTGCTATCCTAATTCAGTTTACTGTTGCTATCCTAATTTAGTTTGAGGATGCCATTGCACATCAGATTTTCTCACATAATCTTAGTGGCTTAAACCATGGGATGTTCATGAGGCTAAAGTTGATGCATGGGGCATTGAACTGAATTTCAAGGAGCAGTAAGTCATATTAATATAATCATAATGAATTAATTGTTCTACAAATTCTTACTTTCAGCCTTCAGGACTTGTTGCACAATTGGTTACCGCCATTCAAATTTCATGTATGCATGCAACTAATTAGGATAGTCAAATCAGGAGATAGGGACAAAGTAAACTATGCATAGGGTCAAGTCAGTAAGGTTTTAATCATTGGGTATTGACATTCAAGTTTCATATAGCATGCCACTGATTAGGATAGTTAAATCATGACATAGCCACAAAGTAAAGTCTGCACGAGTGAGATTGATCAGATCTTTTTGGATAATGTCCGATCTCTGCCTTCATATTCTGAATAATGTCCTATCTCTGCCCCCATACTCTCATGTTGTTCTTGTAGATTGTTTTGCCACGTAGCTTCTAAAATACATAGTGTTCATACAGTCAGACTACCTTCAAGAATCAGTGCAATAATACCAAACCTAGTGAAGCAAATCCCCATGTCATTTTTTAAGACAACCAAATGCCATGTTGCCAGGTCACATTTATTACAGTGAATCTTAATAAATTACATGACCTCAGGAAAAGTGATTATTAATGTCAAACTCTCAAACAAAATTGATTACTGAATGCGTTTGACAGCCGATTAATCAACCATCTATTTTAAGTTTTACCTAAAACTAACCGTGGCTGCTGGCAAGTCTTATACAGTTATACTAGTAGGTGCTATTACAGCAAATCCACCAACCGGTAGAGCAAGCAATGAGTAGACCAAACCCAGTTCATCAATTTTCACACATAAAACTGACTCGATAGTATTTTATATGGCTGCTGGCAAGTCTTAAGCAAGTCCTCATATGAAAGGAACTGGAATCAAATAAAGAGGTGCAAAATAGAAACCATAGAACATTATAGTGAGCACCGTTCAACAAGCATTGCTGCATTACATGCCGCCAGCCGGTGACTTGCACAGCAATACTCAGAGGCTGAAGACTGAATCGTATAAATATTAAACATTAAATAATAAAGTTATAAACTATTAAACAATGATCAATGATTCGAATTCCGATTCGTGAATGAACTTACCTGGAGGGCCGAGGATGGTAGACTGTAGTGGTGGCTCTCAGGTTTGGTGCACCATGCGTCTGCTCTCACTTGAACAATGAAAACACTCAGCAGTCAGCTCGCAGCTCTGCTCTCACATAAAGACACCCGCAAACCCCCGCTTTTAACCCGCGCAGGAGGTTTTTCCAGGACTCGTTTCTAAAAATCGAGACACGATTCGATTTTTCGTGACACGTGCCATGACACGACGTGGCAAAAAAGGACACGACATGTCATCCAAAAAGGACACGAATCCGTACCGAATCGTGTCGAATTCGACGGATTCGCGATTCGAGACCCCTTTAGAGCGAATTCGGTGATCTAGGTTTTCTGAAGTATCTCACATTAAATTTAAATTCTGAAAATATTACTGTGGATTATTGACAAATTCGGCTGCTTAAGAGTCGAAAATCTGTAAATATTGTAATTTTTTTAGCTGGTTTTAGGGTTTTCCAGTTTTGTTTCTTGCACATTTTACTTCTCGGTGTTCTGTTTTTGCCATTGCAGGTTGCAGGTATAGATTTTAAAAAGTTCTTCAAGGCTTTCCATCAGGCAATCAGAGTTCCCACCATGCAATTTGAAGCAGGAAGGGTTTAACATTTTCAGTTTCTCCGCTGTTTAAGGCCGATTTTTTTTTCTGACAAAAAATTTCGAAATTTTTTTTTATTGCTGTCAGCGGCTGCCTGGGTTTCATTTTTCGTTGCAGGAAAATTTTGATTTTGTGTTCATTGTTGTTTTTCTCAAAAGCTTTCAGAATTTTTAAGGTCTAGGTGTGGATTTTAAAAATTTTACAAGATCTGGAAAATTTCTGGGCTATTTTCCACTATTCCAACCTTCTCCAAACGCTGCCCACAAATATTCCTACGTAGCTCTATGCAGTGCCATCCTGTCAACCACGCTGTCCTTCTCATCATTGCCCAGTCTCATCCTCTTTCACCCTTCGTTGTCATTGGATCATTGTTACCTGCGTGTTGCTATTCCTACACTACCACCGTCCAACGCCCATCTCAGCTTCGTTTGGTTCTCTTTGCCACACTCGCACCACCCTGCGTCCTTCCATCTGCTCCCTACGCTGCCATCCAAACTCCGTTCAAGCGTTAATCTCTTCAACAGAAACCAGAAAACTTGCAAACCCAACGCATCTCTCTTCTCTCTCACGTTTTCTTCCTACGCTGCTGCCATTGCTCCAAACATTTAGCTTGCCCCACGCAGGCACTTTCTGCTTCATTCTGGACTTGCACGTAACCCTCACGTAGTCCATCGAGCCCTCTTTTCCTCTGTCCTCAGCTCCTCAAGCAGCAACTCATCAAGCTACCCTTCTCCCGTCGATTACCTGTGCGGCAAACACCAAACAAAGCATTTCAATTTTCTTTGTATATACGGCTAGGGTTATGTTTAGTTTTATGCGTTCGTTAAATTAAAGGTATAGTTAGGACTTAAGATTGTCTCACCTTTTTTTATTTACATTTTTTTATTTATTTACTTTTATTTATTTAGGTTCTAGTTTTAGATATATTCGAGTCATTTTATTTTTCTTAGTTAGATCTTTATTTGGTTTTCTATTTAGATTTAAATGTTCTATTTATTTAGATTTTAGACTTCATAAATTTCACTTTTCATATGTTTTAGATTTTAGTTTAGTTTTATCTTAGTTTTAAATTTAAAATTTTAAAATCATAAAAATTTAAAAAAATTAATAAAATCATAAAAAGGTTCTTTTTAGATTCTAGATCAGACTTTGGTTTTAGATTAGATTTTAGTTTAGGATTTTAATTGTTCAATTTTGATTTTTAACTTGGAATTTCATAAAAATGTAAAAATACATAAAAATTAAAAAAAAAATTAAAGGCTTAGCTAAAAATTGAAAAATCATTTTGGTGTCTTTTTGTGATATTTATTTTCCATTTTTCTATAGCTAAATGCTCTTAAATGTTTATTTACAAGCTAGCTATATGAAAGTGGTAATTGGTTAGCATTTAAATTGTATGGGTGTTTAAAGCATTCAATCTTTAGAAATTTAATTGCTGGATCATTATTAAGGCGTTTGTTGAATATCTTACATCGCTTGGGTTATTTGATGATAAATGATTGTTTTACATGGTTTATACTTCTGCAACATTTAATAAATAATCATTTAATCATTAACTCCATAAGGCACTGGTACATTAATTCCTAAAATCAATCAAGCACTGGTATTGCATCGTTGTGTCTCCCAACCCAACTAGTCCACAGTTGATCTTCATTCATCCCATAAGGTCTACCCCCCTTAGCCTCGGGAAACGGCTTAAACGAAGGGATCGGGGATCAGGGTGACAGCCCCCGGTCAGAGCATTGTCGTGACAATCTGTGCGACAGCAACGTTCAATCATGTGTTTTCGACAGTTTTCCTGTGTATTGCATTATGTAGCCATTTCTGCAGGAGGAAGGCCAAACGATTGGGTTTCCTGTGCCCGTCAATTCATTGCAATAGGAAACTAATTCTTTTGTGAAAACAGTCAGATTCTTCAATGATGGAGGACTATAACCGATGCATGATAAAAAACACAGAGAGCGCGATTGACCAGGGGTCGCTGAAGGGGAGCTGGAGCACTGAAAAAGGTCGCTGGAAAGTTGTTGAGAGTCGCTTGGAGGTCAAGCGAACTGCAGAGGCCAAGAGAAGCTCAGAGAGCCAAGAGCCAAAGCCAAGAGCCAGAGCCAGGCCACAAGCCTCATTGGGCTTACTAGGCCTAGCCGCAGCCCTTGGAGGGCTAAATCCATTCCCAAATTGTCTTAAGGCTGATCTATTTGTGTTTTAGGTCTTCTTGAGGAGGTTGCAAGGTCAAAACTTCAAATCTTCAAGCCCTAGTCTTGCTAGCTAGTGTTGCACAAGTCTGATCAATTATTTGCATAATTTTTTGGGCTAACATTTTATGGTTGCAGTGATCTCAAAAGTCTAATCCTTGTTTTCCAAGCTAACTTTTGTGAGCACAGGTGTTGGAAGAGCTATTTCTCTCCCATCTCCAAGCTTGGCATAGGCCACTAGGCCTAAGGGTTTGCTTCCCCTACCCTCATGCTTCTCATCTCACTGTTCATATTTATAACAGATCTGAAGTATCTATAGTAGTGGCTTTAGTGAGACACAATCATCAAGAAAAAGCTTTAAAACTAATCTAAATAGACTCAAGATCCTAGGGAAATTCATTGATAAGCATAAGAGGCAATTTGTCATTGACTTGTCTCATTTGCAATTGAAATATTGGACTGTCATTATAATTAAAGAGGTCTGATCAGTTTTGCATTAAGAACTCAAGACTAAGTTCTAACAAGCCTAACATTTCTAAGAATCATTTCATAATTGCTTGAGGTCTTATCATAGGGATAGTCATTGTTTTTCAAGTGGATTTTGAGACTGCTATTGGTTGACGGATCTATAATAAAGTTACATTGGTGTCTTGATAATAGCCTTCCATTGCATCCATTGCATTCATTCTTGCATCATTACACAACATTTCATTGGCATTTAAATAGCTCTCTCTCTCTTATTGTGTTAGAGTTGTAATTGCATTTTGCATAGCATATGATTGCTATTTTTCGTTGACCTGCATTTGCATCATTGTTTTATAACTGTTAGCAATCTCATATTTCCTTGTGCTTGTCATTATTGGTTAAAACCCCACAGGAGGTTTCGTTAATGAGCCCATAGCCTCCTTCCTTTGGGCTTCTCTCTACAACTTGCGTTCGAGACTAGTTCCAAAAGAATTAAGGAGAAGAACTCACTTAGATTAGGCATATAATTAAAAGTAACCAAGAGCTTGCATCTCACATAGTTTTAGGTCGTGCACTTCATATAGGATAGAATTTGCATATTGCAGCAATTGTTCATCTGGTAACTTGGAAATTTAATCTTAATTGTGCAAGTAAATAATATCCTAAGGCACTAGTCTCTACCTTAAAATCTTAAGAAATCTAATCAGAGTGTTCTTAATAATCATGCTTGCCTCTTAATTCCATCCAAGTTGCTAGGTCATTCAGTTGTGTCTCCTTGACTTGTTGGCTCCCAACAAGTTGTTCTTCATCTTATCCATAGGGACTACCCCACTTAGTCTAAAGTTAGGAGACAACTTAAACGAAGAGGGTAGGGATTAGAGTGACAACCCCTACCCTAAGCATTGTTGCAATCTGTCGTACAATTTGAGCGACAACATGCCCAAAACATTAAATGAAAGCACATGAATATAGAAACAGTTAGTGTACCTTCTAATAGATGACCCACCTGCCTTCAAGAAGTATACTAGATGGGAGAGAGAACTAACCAAAGCATAGGTGGAGAGCTTTGAAGTAAAGCTTTTTGGGGATCATCATAGGGTTGTTGGCTAGCTGGATGGCCAATGGGGATTAAAATTTTCACCTATGGGTTACCCACTTTTGGTGGGTAACGGGGCCCACATATTTCACCAGCTTATAGTTTATAAAATGAGTGTTATCATAATCAATAAGGTACACCATCATTCTTCCCTTCAATCTGCTCTTTACCCTCAAGCTATCAGATGATTCCAAGCATGGCCTCTGCAATGTGCACCAGTGTTTTCATTCTTTATTTATGTTACCTCTTCATAGTGGCCTCCAACTATCTTTCATGAAATTCTTCCAATAAGTATCTTATGTGAATCCCTCTGGGATTCTTACATTTTTTTCTGTTGGAACAGAACTCTTTACAACTAAAACAAAGTCCCTTTGAACACAAACTATTGATTTGGGGTAGCATCGGATGTGCTCTAGCCACGAAATTTGGTGGAGAGGTTGGGGCACATGAGATCTCCAACAACCAGAAAGGGTATGGGCAAATTCTAAACAAATCAGGAGATATTAAAATAATTAATATTTTTAATGGAGTCCCTAAGTTTAAACTTGGGGAAAATAAAATATTAATGAGTATTAATGTTGTCTCAGAAGATTGGGAAGTGTTTGTCCAGAGTATCCTGGGCAGAGGGACTCTCCTACCTTGGGACGAGATGTGGGCAGCTCTTCGCCAGGAAGAGATCAGATGGCAGCCAAAGACAGGTAGCAGCAGCAAAGGGATCAAAGTTCAGCAGGAGGAGGAGGATGTAGCCCTAGCATCTGAGGGAAAGCAAGAGAAGCGGAAGAAGAAAGATCTCTCCAAGATCAAGCGCTTCCACTGTGGGGAGATGGTCATTATACAACCCAGTGCCCAAGGAAGAAGAGTAAAGGAGAGTCTTCCGAGACTAAGGCAGCACTAGCATGAGCAGAGAAGGAAATCTTGACAGACGATGACTGTGCCATGAGTGCACACACACACCACTTGAGCGGAAGTGGGGAGACATCGAGTTGTAGTCAAGCGGACTACAGGCGATGAGGGGCAGGATCCTCGAGGTACCCAGCCTCTTGGATTAGACCTTACTACGGGAGACCCGACGAGGAGTAGTAGGACTGGCTACGTGGGTAGAGACAGATGTGGATGGAGCGGTAGAGAGAGCTACAGTGCAAGAGTCCCGAGACAGTCCAGAGCTAGCAAGCTGTAGAAGTGCGAGAAGCACAAGAGTGTTGCACCAGTGCAGGAAGGCATAGCGAGGTGTGCAACAGTGCGAGATGCAGGGAGTTGTTGCAGCAACGCAGAGGTCAGAGAAAGGGAGCACTTGTCAACGACAAAGGGAGCTTCAACATCAGTGGTGTTTCTAGCCCAATAGGGAGGTCAATTGGGAGATCAGTTACTTACTTCTTAGTAACTAAGTTGCAGTGCAGCAGTGGGCCGCACGATGCAGCACAATGAGAGGAGGTGCAATGCGGATGCAGTGCTAGGAGAAAGGACCAGCAGCAGCACGAATGCAGAGGGAGTTGTCATACAGATGCAGCAGTGGCAGTGGCAAAACCATGGGCAGCAGTATAGGAGGCAACACTGCAGAGGATGTTGGGCAGGAAGGCCTAGCATCAGCACAGGTCCCGATGCCAGAGGATCAGAGTAATACTTAGTGAGAAGTATTACTAGAGCACAATCCTTGCTAGGAGTGTTGATTTGGGGTAGCATCTAATGTGATTTAGCCACGAAATTTGGTGGAGAGGTTGGGGCACATGAGATCTCCAACACCCAGAAAGGGTTTGCGCAAATCCTAAACAGATCAGGAGATATTAAAATAATTAATATTTTTAATGGAGTCCCTAAGTTTAAACATAGGGAAAATAAAATATTAATGTGTATTAATATGAATCTGTGTTAAAGTGGTCCAAAAGACATGGATCAAGCCAAATCTAATCTTAGCCGTTGATTAGGGACTTAATCTCAGCCGTTGAATCGTCAACAGGAAAAGTATAAGAGGAGGCTTGAGGGTCACTTGGAGATTACACCAAATGATCAGTCATTCTATTCTCTAGATCGAGGTTTGCTAAGAGAGATAGAATCAGTGATCGGGAGAGCAGCTGAGGGGCATTGAGTACAGAGAAACAGAGAAGGCAGAGATTGTGTCAAGAGAGCAGCGCAGCAGCCAAGGAGAGTGACGTAGAGCCAGCAAGGGGTCACGCAGGGCCACATAGAGGCAACCATGCGCTGCACAGAGCACCAGAGAGGCCAATATGTCTGACGCAGAGGCCCAGAAAGTTGACGTAGGGCCTCCTGGGGCTGAAGCAGACCAAGAAAGGTTGACGCAGGGCCAGCGTGAGACAGAGAGGGGGTGACGCATCCAATTTAGGCAAACGTTGGGGTTGCAGAGCAATTTTGTGTTGAGGAGTTGCCAGAAGGGTTTTCCGGGGTTTCAGCCAGGGGATTTCTCTCAAACTGTGAGGTATAGCTGCTAAGGAAATTCTCTGTTGGGTAGGCCAGTTTCAGCACCCAGATTGTACTCTGATATTGCTTAATAAGAAAACCCTTAGATAATTGCACCAGTTTTCCCACATTGGGTTTTTCCAGGGACATTGGTCCAAAAATAATGGTGTCATATGGTGTGTTTCTTCTTGTTTCTTTTAGTTGCTGATCTGTAATATGTTGAGCATGCACTAGTGTTTATTTTTAGTATTTACATTGTAAATAACTGGTTAAGTAAAATAAAAAGTAGGTAGGAATAAATCAGATAAAGTGCATGGAGGGTTTCTAACTAAGGAAACTTAGAAACTTCAACACAAACTAGCAATGGTAACAATTACTGATCTTCCTCTGGGTTTGTTATCCCTCCTCCTAGGAAGGGGTTACCATAGTAAACCTTTTGCATTATCACTTGTATTTTGATGAGTGGGGCAGATCGGTGACATGGAGTAGCCCTTGCATTCTGATTTTTTAGTACTTTCATGTTTCCCAAGGCAGTTCACATTGTTCGAGGAACTTCACATATTCCGAGGCAATGGTCTCCCCTACCGAGGCAGTTTTGGGGCTGTTTGTAGACACTTGGACAACTCCTATGCATGACATGTGGAAATAGTTGGAACACTGTCCTCATTGGTTACTTATGGGCTGATTATCACTTGAAAAGAAGGCTGATTTGATTACATGGCAACCATATGACAGCAACAGAATCATTGATAATGTGGAAATGTTACTTTGATTATGTGGCACACACTTTGATCAAGTGTCATGATGTGGATTAATTTTGTGTGCATTACTTCAAGAATCAATGAGCTGGATTGAGGATTAATTGCCTTGGAAGACGTCATTGTAGCTGTTGGGTAGTTTTGAGGCTTATTGTTGTCTTAAAAAGTCATCCCCATACTTCATGGAGATCCTTTGGTACAAGATATGGGCATGGACCCTCACTTGGGACACTGTAGAAAGGCATTGGATCATTATTTTGCACATTTTGAGGAGTTGTTCTCATAGTGCCGCCCTCTTAAGGATTGTTTCACCACCCTTTTGTGAGAATCATTGCACTAAAGGAGGGTAGACGTTGGATGTGTTTTGACCTAGGAGGATGTTTCACCACATTGGAGGTATTGGACCATGACATTTCATGATATAGGGTTGTTTGGTATGAATCGTCCACCTTGGAGGAACATCCTTTGTATGGGAATGTTGCCTTGCTTGATGATAGATATTGGAGGTTTACCCACATTGGATGCTACTTCACCATGACCATGGACCATCTACATCAATTTTAGACCATTTTGGAGGCTAGGCATTGGCATCTTGGACCATTTATCTCTTCATGGGCAGATCAACCCCGCTATTTGAGGGTTTTACTCGAGCTTTCATTGTACATGTGGCTTGACAACTTTATTTTTTATGTTGTGTTAGATTACTTGATTTTAGGAGTGAGTTAGATTTAGTTTCTTTAGTCTAGATCTAAGGAATTAAATAAAATAATGATATTTTATTGTAAAGGAAATTAGATCTCACTCTATAAATAGAGGAGAGCTTCCTTATTTGTACTCATGGTTGGATTGTGAGAGCACTCCTCTTGTTGGAGCTTAATGGAAATATCTTTATACGAGCATTTATGGTGTTATGGGATTATCCATGTGGTGAATGTTCTCAACTTAGAAGTTGTTATTTTTTCATTATTTCTTCTACATCATTAAAGGTATTACTATGATTACTCAAGACTACCACAAGGCCACTAAGGTCAATCCATTTGAAGGGCAACTTTGTCACTTAGAAGGAGGACGTCTAGAGGCTCTTCTCACATGATCTCCTTTGTTGATTTGAAGTAAGTTTTAATCCTCCTTGTTAGGCCATACTCCAAAGTTCCTTAGTAAGGATTTTTATCCTATTTCATGCAATAGTTGACCTTGTGGTTGAAGGCTTTCATTATGGAGGGATCCCTTCTAGTGGGGACATGATTTCATGTTTTTTTCCTTGATTAGCCGAGGAGTTAATTTAGCTATCCATTTCTAACCCCTTCCCCTATTCCACAATGTTAAAAAGTGTAGCTTGGGAGGTACTCCCACAAGTCTAGGGTACTTGACTTGTGAGGATTTGACCCACCAAAAGAACTTGGTTGGGTAAAGTACCCAAGCAGTGGGTTTTGAACCCAAAGGAGTAGGTTTAAGACAAGAAAATGAATTTTAAATGTTAATATATTTGTGTTTGAGCATGCAAGCTCAGATCAATAGGGTGCCATGGACATGAACCTTGGGCTAATTAGACACCCCATGAACACCTATATATTGGAGGCCAATGTGAGCTTATTTTGTCATATAGCATCTCATTCATTTGTGAATAGTGAAGCCAAGTGAACCACAGATCTTCAAGTCTGAGCCGAGTTGGAGCATATCTAAGGTTGAGATCATCTCTAGAAGAAGGTGAGAACATTTCTGTGTATTTTATAAGCGAAGACCGAGTTGTAGAAGGAGTTGGACGAGTTTACTCTGCATAGGAAAGAGGGTCAAAGCCCTGAGGAAGAGGTTGAGACCTCTGTCTATCTCAATGTGGGCCAAGAGGGCCTCAGTCAAGCCACAGACGGCCACAGAGGGCCACGGAGACTACAGAAAGCCCCAGCCTATTACAGAGTAGGCCAAGGACCTCAGGCAGAGTTCACAGTAAGGCCCAAAGGCCTCAGGACTAAGCAGATCACTCTATGAGAGGGGCGAGACACCTGAGAAAGCTTGGAACTGCGAGCAGAAATAGTGGAAGTTTGTGGAAGAGGTATACAAGGTTGTTATTCTGTGTTGGGAGGGTGTTGAGTGTGTTTCTTGAACTATGTTCACCAAGGGAGGGTGTGAACAATTGGTTTGAAGGCTAATTTATATAGTGAATTGAAGGGACTAGTTCATTGTGAGTAGTTGTGATTTTGGCTAATATTTACTCTGACTTTGAAGGACAAAATCCGTTGTGAGTAGTTGTGTATGAAGATATCTTAAAGGAGAAATTTCTCTGTGAGATTGGAGGCAAAGGGCAGCCAGGTGTCAAGGGAAAATAAGGACTGACAGGGCTGGTCTAGAAGGAGCTACATCAACAAGTAAGTTAGTTGTTTTATTCTTGTTCTTTTGGGCAAGTTGAGAGGCTAAAGAAATTGTCTTCAATTCCTAGTGCATACTGTGTATACTAGTCTTGTATTAGAGATTTGTAAGGGTCGTGATCCCTGGTACGGGAGCCCTATGTTTGTTTTATTGAAGGACTAATAAAAACAAGTTTTGGGCCATTTAGAATTGTGTGTACTTAATTGATTTCACTGATGTAGTTTTCTTGTTGTGCAAAGTACTGTGTTGGGGTTCCTAGTGTGTTTGTGTGCTTGGTTAGCCATAGACCATATCTAGGGCCTAAGGAACATCCAACACACAAAAAACTAAATAGCCAACTTAAGAGGATTTTCTTCTTGATCTCATCTTGCCATTTGATTCCTCTTGACTCCATAGCCCTAGAAGGATATTGGCACTGATCTTCAAATCCCTCCATCACCCTTTTTCCTTTTTTTACAACAAACCCTTAAAAATCTCCAAAAAAATGTTTTATTCAGGCTCCTAGCTACATCACCTTGTGCTCATTTGATTAAGCCTTGTAATCCTATCAGTGAAGCCCCCTTCAAGTCAGAGGGGAGTCAGCCTAAAGTGAGAGGACAGGTTGCTAAGGTGACAATGGGTGACCTTCTAGTTCCCATCGGATTGTGGATTGTAGATTGGGCCTTTTATCACACACATACAATTTGAGCAGTAACAACATGATCCAACAATAGAGGTACCAGATGAAGAGCACTTTCAAGTAACATTTTGTTCTCCCTTTGTTATTGGATCAGTTTTGGAGAGTAGTCCTTCTGTAACACAAATTCTAACAACCTCAGATCCCTGCTAATGCCTAAATGGCAACCTCAAGAGTAGTTGGCCTCCTAGACTTGAAATACCCTCTAAATGGACTCCTTCAAACCATCAAGATTCAGTGTACATAGCAATGGCTATAATGTTCCAAACTTGGATAAACAGCGATATGTAAATAAAAAACAAATACACCACCAAAATTTTTAAACATTTAGCAAATATTACAAAAACTCCAAAAGCAAGAACCAGCAGAGCCATTTTATTAATCCAATGGAGCAAGTACAATAGTATGAAGAAGTGCACCTGGGCTTGCCTCAATGGCAAGCGTGACAGAACCCAGGTGATAAAACAATAATCTCAAATGCTACTAATAACTGCTCCAATGACGCTCTGCGTTGCCCAAAAAATTGCATTGCTAGCTGAAAAGGCACTGCTATAAACCCCACCTCCGGTGCTCAGAAAATGCTGCAAAATTAACACCAAACTCCTTGACCAAAACCCATAAATGGTTTGGTCTAGTTTCGACCTCCCAAAATCGACCCCCAAGAGGCCCTACGCCCTCCAAGACTGTTGAAGCTCACGGCCTGCAAATATACCGAAAAACTCCTCCAATGCTCCGGAAAACCAGCAATCACCTCCACTAATGTTTCCCTTGTCTCTCCCGAGAAGGATCAGCCTCAATAGCTGAAACTCCACCTCCCATGTGTGGGCAATATTCTCCCTCTGCACTGGCCCATGAAGTGTGAAAACCCCACTAAATAAAATCTCTCTCTCAACCCCAAAAGTCACCCAAAATGCAGTAAAACACCCAAGCCTCCCTTCCGAAATTTCTCTCGGCCAAATCTCCTCTGAAAGATGTCAAAATCACAACTCGGCCTCTCTTCACTACGTCCTCCAAGAATACGCACCCCGTGGAGACACTGGATACAACTGCTAGAAATCACAATGAAAACCTCCTTCGAAATAATGTAGATGAACCTCTCTAGGGTGGCACTCGAAGGCCCCCGAAGAAAGGGTGAGCTCTCCACTTGAAGAACTCTTGCTAAACAGCGAGTGACTCGATTAAGCAGCTCAAGAAACCAAAGAGAAATTCGACATGCCGAAGATGATCAAATGAGTGTTGCCTTCCTTTTATAGATTTTGTGGAGCTCTTTTCCTTCCATTTTCCCTCCAACGTGGGTCCCTCACTTAACCATTGACTTCCCCTCTCATGCAATTTGAACTAGGGAGTATGTATTTTCCTAATGTGGGTGGCCCACACACTTAACTTAACCAAACCAAAATAACTTGCTACTAAAGTCTAAATATCTTAATAAAATCGAATGGGCCCCATCTCCTCCAAAATTGGCCCCAAAATGTAAAGATTAATCATGTTCCAAATTAATTTAGGAAGGGACATTACAGGCACACCTGGTAGAAATATTTTCCACCGCCAAGTTGACTTGGAGAAATCCCCTTGAGTAATATGCCATTGTGCCTTGTTTCATGTTCCTAGGGACTAAAAAGTAATCTTCCCAGGTGCAAGCCTCAAAGTAATGATACAATGCAGTCACAAATTGGTCCCAGGTGGTTATTTTTGGTTTGTTGTCCACTTCCTCATTTCCCTCCTCCCACCACTATTCAATCATTTGCCACTAATCAAATGTCAACCCTTAAAGGTGAATGTGGAAAATTGAATTTTTTTGGCAATCCTCCATATTGAAGTGGAAAAACTAAGACAACTTGCCTACACATGCTCTTGGCTGAACAACTTCACTACAACGATTAAACATAGGAATAAGAGTCTTCTCCATTAACCTCTAATTAATGCGGTCCCAGTTACCCACCAAAATGGATAATCTCATAGGAAAAAACCTTTTTCTCCTATATTGGATAGCCAGCCAGCAATCAACCCTACACATTTGCTCATTGATGATGATATGACAGTTTTCTTTGCCATCTGCACCAGTCACGCACCTCTGACCATCTAACATTGCTCCTGGGTGAAGGTGGGCTATCACTCAACAAGTACTTTGAACATTTTGCAATCAAGTGCTCTTACTTGATG
Organism: Pinus taeda; assembly: GCA_000404065.3. Lineage (NCBI taxonomy): Eukaryota > Viridiplantae > Streptophyta > Pinopsida > Pinales > Pinaceae > Pinus > Pinus taeda. The sequence continues at coordinate 232,448 of APFE031560564.1, read as the reverse complement.
TTTTGGGCATTTTAACATGGAAAAAGGGGTGATCTAGATGATTAACCGATCTTGACGATAAACTTGTTCTCTCACCTTATCAGGGGGGTTAATCTTTAACCCTAGTCAAGTGGAACCTAAACTTGGATTGAAGTAGTATGTCCATTACCCTGTTCCATTCTTAACATCTTCCATGTCACGTCATTCCTTTGATACCATCTCCATCCTTCGAGTTAACTGTCATTGGTTCACTAATATTTTGTGAAAATTCCGAAATCTAGAATCCTACTGCAGCAACTGATTAAGTTTCTTCTATTTGTTAAATGAACTGAACAAATTATTTACTGCATCTTACGGTAAATATCGAAACTAATACATTGCAGCCTTCACAAATATAATACTGCGAAAGAAAAATAATGTTGGAAGAATAGATGCACACACAAAAATACAAAGTTAATTTTTGGACAAATGTCCCCAGAAAAACCCAACTTGGGAAAACCAGCGCAATGACTGAGAGTTTTATTATTATGCAGTAGTAAATCTGAGTACAAAACTATGGATGCTCATATCTAGCAATCCATACAGAGAAATGACTGACAAAAAGTCTAGTGAGAAAAATCTCACTCCCATTGGCGATCCAACACTGACCTTGGGTTAAGATGAGCTACTCTCTGCTGCCTCTACGCAGTCCCTGCATCAGCCTATGCAATGTCGCGTCCCACAACTTGGACCACCGTCTCTCTCGCTAACTGATCAGCTGTTGTCTGGAAGATCTATTCTCCTAGCCTCCAAGCTCCCACTCTAGCTTTTGGCACTGAATCACTGCATCTCCCCAACAAAATGTGGATTCCCCTCTAAAGCACTACGTTGCCTCTCTATGGCACTCATTGCGTCTCTGTTGTGCACTCACCAGACAGGAAAATCTCCCTCCAGCCTTACTATCCCTACCCCTTTCTCACTACTTCAATCTTACTAAATTACCTCTGGCAACTAAATGTTGCTACTCTAGAGATCGATTTCCTAGCAAAATCGAATTTCTAGTGTATCGAGTGCGTTCTCCAACCACCATCGAATTTCTTCTTATAATCTCTTGTTGAGACATCAACGGCCAAGATTAAAACATAATCAATGGCTAAGACTAAATAGAACTCGATCCATATCTTCTTCTAGAAGATTCTCACCATGACTTAATTAATACCCTTTAATTAATTAGTTTTCCTAAGTTTATGTTGATTTGGGGTAGCATCAGATGTGCCCTAGCCACGAAATTTAGTGGAGAGGTTGGGCCACATGAGATCTCCAATACCCAGAAAGGGTTTGGGCAGATTCTAAACAGTTCAGGAGATATTAAAATAATTAATATTTTTAATGGAGTCTCTAAGTTTAAACTTAGGGAAAATAAAATATTAATGTGTATTAATATGAATCTGTGTTAGAATGGTCCAAAAGACATGGATCAAGCCAGATCTAATCTTAGTTGTTGATTAGGAACTTAATCTCGGTCGTTGAGATGTCAAAAGGAAAAGTATAAGAGGAGGCTTGAGGGTCACTTGGAGAGTAAACCAGATGATCGGTTATTCTATTCTCAAGAGCGGAGTTTGCTAAGAGAGATAGAAACAGTGATTGGGAGAGCAACTGAGAGGCATTGAGTACAGAGAAAGAGAGAAGGCAGAGATTGTGTCGGGAGAGCAACGCAGCAGCCAAGGAGGGTGACATAGAGCCAAGAAGAGCTCACGCAGGGCCACGTAGAGGCAGCCACATGCTACGCAAAGCACCAGAGGGGCCAGCACAGCTGATGCAGAGGCTCCCAGAGCTGACGCAAGAAGGCCTCCTAGGGCTGACACATGCCAAGAAAGGCTGATGCAGGGCCAGCGTGAGACAGAGAGCGGCTGACGCAGTCCAGTTTGAGCAGAAGCTGGGGTTGCAGAGCAGTTTTGTGTTGAGGAGTTGCCGGAAGGATTTTCCGGGGTTTTAGCCAGGATATTTCTCTCAAACTGTGAGGTATAGCTGCTAAGGAAATTCTCTGTTGGGTAGGCCAATTTCGGCACCCAGATTGTACTTTGATATTGCTTAATAAGAAAACTCTCAGATAGTTGCACCGTTTTTCCTGCATTGGGTTTTTTCGGCAACATTGGTCCAAAAATAAGGGTATCATGTGGTGTGTTTGTTCTTGTTTCTTTTAGTTGTTGATCTGTAATATGTTGAGCATGCACTAGTGTTTATTTTCAGTATTTACTTTGTAAATAACTTGTTAAAAAAAATAACAAGTAGGTTAGAATAAATCAGAAAAAGTGCATGAAGGGTTTCTAAACTAAGTAAACGTAGAAACTTCAACATGTTATCAAAGCGTGATTGCAGATCACAGGAGAATTAAAAGACATCAGTTGAGCGGAGCAATAGCAGCAGAAAAAGCTGTCTCGGAGGTGACAGAAGTTGTTTCTAGCAGCGCAAAAGCCAAGAAGTGTGACGCAGAGTCAACCAGAGCCACGCAGAAGAAGCCGAGAGCTGCGCAAAGCCTCAAAGAGGCCAACATTGCTGACGTAGAGGGCCAAAGGGCTGACGCAGGGCATCCCAGGGCTGACACAGACCCATCTGGGGTGATGCAGAGCTAGCATGAGGCAGAGAGGGGCTGACATAGTTCACAAAGAGGTAGTTGCTAGAGTCTAGAAGGCTGCAGAAATATTGCAGAGTGGAGCTGGTGAGGTACTGTAGTCATAACAGTGCCTGATAGAGCAGGGCTAGAGGAGTTGTTACCGAGGGTTTCTAGTCGAGGAACCTAGATCAGCAGTGCAGTTGCACAAGACGATCCGAGTAGGGGGCATCTTGACAAGCGGCAAAAGGATTTCCAGGAGGGAAATCAAGACTTAGAGGGAGTCCAGAAGAGAACTTCCAGACGAGAAGTAGAGACTCAGAGGAGTCGAACAAAGAACTTCCAGGAGGGAAGTAGAGGAGCGTCATGGCACTACACAAGGTAAGAGACCAGAATAGACTGGATGGAGCATCGAACTTCGCAGTCTGGAAGGCTAGAATCCTATCAGTGCTTGACAGGAATCGTGTCAGAACTTCACCTTGAAGGTTATAGCTATCCCAGTCGACCCCAATGATAACGACAAGTACGAAGAGGCGATGGCGAGGGCCAAGTGCATTATCCTTGACAGGGTCAAGGATCATGTGGTACCACATATAGCCGAGAAAGAAACGAAAGTTGAGATGTGGGAGGCTCTCAAGAACCTGTACCAACATACTTCTATGCAAAGAAGAATGTTGCTCGAGAACCAAATGAGGTCGTATCAGATGAAGAAGGGTCAATCAATTGACACCTTCCTCGGAGGACTGAATGAGATCCAAGACTAGTTGACTACTATAGGAGTGACACCAGATCAGGAGCTTATGGTGAGGACAGCCCTAAATGTTGTCTCAGAGGATTGGGAAGTGTTTGTCCAAAGTATCCTGGGCAGAGGGACTCTCCTACCTTGGGACGAGATGTGGGCAGCTCTTCACCAGGAAGAGATCAGACGGCAGTCGAAGACAGGTAGCAGCAGCAAAGGGATCAAAGTTCAGCAGGAGGAGGAGGATGTGGCCCTAGCAGCTAAGGGGAAGCAGGAAAAGCGGAAGAAGAAAGATCTCTCCAAGATCAAGTGCTTCCACTGTGGGAGATGGGTCATTATGCGACCCAGTGCCCAAGGAAGAAGAGTAAGCGAGAGTCTTCCGAGACTAAGGTAGCGCCAGCCTATGTCACATGGTTCGAGTTCGAATTCGAGTTCGACAACGATTAAGTTCGATTCGAATTCGAATTTTCCAATCAGGTTCGAATGAGGTTCGGCATTAGGTTCGACTATACATATTTTTCAATATATATATATTTATATATATATCTATATATGACCTCGGTCTAATGGAGCAGGAATAACCTTGTATAATGGACGTTGCAAAGATTGAAGGATTAGATATTCTCGGCATATCTGTTTTAGCATACAAATCTACCTAGACATATCACAATTGCACAGCTAGTGATCTCGACATACGTGTGAGGATCTCAACTGAATGGAGTAGCAAAGATGATAAGATCTAGGACAAAGACACAATGTCAATGGATCTTGCATGGCAGTCTTGGCATCAAGGCCTCGGTGATACTCCTGTAAAATTCTAGACTCTAGAAAAAGAACAGCAGTGATAGAACCTCTCTCTCGGCCTAATAAGATTGATGTTAGACGTTGTCTCAATCACATATATAATATATATAATATATATATATACACTACAATTGTGGCACAATAACAAAACCGCAGGATACAATCCCTGCATAACAAAGAGCCATAGTAACCATTACAGTCTCGGAATAAATGAGACAGTAAGGACCTCAGTATAGTGAGGAATAGTATCTCATCTCGGTGGATCTCTTTCTTAACAGTTAATGTATATATATGTAATGGAAAGATCTTCGGATCCCTCAATATCTTTACATGATCTCACTGTCTCTGTGTAAGAAAGATCACAATGATCCTGCAGTCATGGAATACACTCGCATGATCACAGTCAACATGATGGTCTAGAGTACAGTGATGAAGGTAGGATAAAACAGCTATCATGGTTGTCATAATGAAGTTCTCAGTGCATCATTAAAAAAATTGAACCTTAAAAAATTCATTAAAATTCGCCTTCAGGTTCGTTCAGGTTCGTTCAGGTTCGTTCAGGTTCGTTCAGGTTCGAGTTCGTTCAAGTTCGACTTGAGGTTCGAATTTCAGGTTCGGCGAACCTGAACGAATTTCAAATTTTTTTTTCAGGTTCGGCGAATTTCGAACCTGAACCTTCAGGTTCGCCGAACCCTGTGACATAGGCGCCAGCATGGGCAAAGAAGGAAGCTTTGACAGACGATAACTGTGCCATGAGTGCACACACACCACTTGAGAAGAAGTGGGGAGACATCGAGCTGTAGTCAGGCGGACTACAGGCGATGAAGGGCAGGATCCTCAAGTTACCCAGCCTCTTGGAATAGACCTTGCTACGGGAGTCCCGACGAGGTGTAGCAGGACTGGCTAGGTGGGTAGAGACGGATGCGGATGGAGCAGCAAAGACAGCTACAGTGCAGGAGTCCTAAGACAGTGCAGAGCTAGCAGGCTGCAGCAGTGCGAGAGGCACAGGAGTGTTGCACCAGTGCAGGAAGGCACAGAGGTTTGCAACGGTGCGAGATGCAGGGAGTTGTTGCAGCAGCACAGAGGTCAGAGAGGGAGCACTTGTCAGCAGCAGAGGGAGCTTCAGCATCAGTGAGTGTCTCTAGCCCAACAGGGAGGTTAGTTGGGAGATTAGTTACTTACTTCTCAGTAACTGAGTTGCAGTGTAGCAGTGGGCGGCACGATCCAACATGATGAGAGGAGGTGCAGTGCGGATGTAGTGCTGGGAGAAAGGACCAACAGCAGCACGGATGCAGAGGGAGCTGTCGTACAGATGCAGCAGTGGCAGTAGCAGAACCATGGGCAGCAGTACAAGAGGCAGCAGTGCAGAGGATGTTGGGCGAGTGGTGGGCTCCAGTATTGCAGCAATAATGCTACAACTCCTGGGACTCCCTTCTTTACTTTTATCAACCCGGTAGTTCATAACAAACTTGGAAGCGACGGTGCTGTATGCACAAGTAGTAGCTCTTGTCGCAACTGGCACAAGTCCGCTAGGAGCTTAAGCCAACTTCTATGAGCTCTTAGAAGAAGCTTTTTAATTGATGGATGAAAGCTAACTCGAAGAAAGCTAATCTATTTGCGAAAAGAGATTCAGAAACTGAAGGAAAGCGCAAACCCTAGCAAACCCTAATTCTACCAGCTAGTCCTACTGATGCAAAGATGAGAATACAAACTACTGAAATAGATGCCATTACTTCTATGAAGGTAAAATACATGTGTCTAGACTACCTCTGTCCTAAGAAAACATCTTTTTGTATTTTTGATTAAGTTGTCAGTTTCATCATGCATATGCTTTCACTGTTCTTTACTGTGCAGAGGTGGATCAAGGAGGAGAAATGCTTGGAAAAGGTTGGGAAGGTTCAGAGAGGGTCTAAGGAGTCCCTAACACCCTTCCAGAGAGTTTCACAAAGTTTGGCTATCAAGGAACCTCAATTGTGAGCTTCTACAGGAAGTCTGCAGGGGTTCTACAAGATGTTCAGGAATTTCTACAGAATGTTCAGAAATTTCTACAGGATGTTTAAAAATTGGATTTTTGAGGATGGGTGAGTGAGGGAAGATGCATGAATGGATAGGGGGGTAGGATAGGGGCCTGGAGTGACCCAAGGACTGGGGGATGGAGAGGTGAGAAGGTGTAGAAGGCTGACTTGGCTAAAAGAAGACTGAAACAATGGTTGCGCAAGAAGGTAGGGTTACGTGGGCAAAAAGACAGGTGTGAGACGAGGGACCTGGCTAGGAGATGGAATAGTTGGCTCTGATGAAGCTTAGGTGGGTGAGAGAGTGGTAGAGATGCTCTGCACAGTGTACATTCAACCGAATCAACAAAGTCTTACAAATAATCAAAGTCCTAGCTAATCTAATCTAACTGTCAATAAAACGAATGAACAACAGCTTTATTTGGAAAGAAAACCATGTACATCAATCATGCAAAGAAACATTTCAGAGATCTGAACCCATAACTAACTTCTGCAAATGAAAACAGTACACTAAGGAATGCATGGTCAAGCAAACTAGTGTTTTTGTTGGGACAGCACTGTTTCTTCAATTCCAGCCCCTGATCCAATAAGGATGAGGTGAAACCGAGAGTGTTGTTGACCCTTTTCTTGGAGTTTTTTTCCCTGTTATTATCCTACCAATCTATTTTAAACATCTGAAGCAATTCTATTCATAAGCAGTGATCTATCTAATCAACACAACTAAATCTGCCTAACAGAAATACATTTCAATGCATAAAAGGAAAACAACGATGCATAAAGGAAAGGTAACAGTACAAAAAGGAAGCCCTAGGCTCTCAGGTTGGGCCCAACCCTGAGAGCTATGGCTCCTATAGAAAACTCAGAGTTGATATAAAATCGGACTGTTCTCATTATCAAAAAATAGTCATTAAGTCAAGAGTTATGCAAAAAGGCTACAAGTAAACAAGCTAAAGCACAGCACTATAGTGAAAAAATATGCAATGGTTTCAAAAGTCCCTTACGAAGGCTGAGGCCTTAACATTTATACACCACGAGGGCCCTAGCTGGCCTCCTAAATCTATGGGACTTGGCTGTCCAAACTGTGAGTAGACAGCCCCTTCCAAAATCTGCTTGGCTGCCTTCTAGATCCGGTTTTGGTGGCCTTTGGAGCTCGGAGTTGGGGGTGAAGATCCCAAGGAAGGGCTATTTAATGCCATAGACAACCCCCCTAAGAATCCTCACCTCAAGCTTGGTTGTCTTCTAGCCCATGATTGCTCGGTTTTGCTCCAACATGTGTCAAAAAACCTGAAATGACCACGTGTTAGCCACCTAGGAAGAGTGACTACCCTTATTCGTACAAATGACATAAACATACTGAAAAATAATGCATAAGCTACGAAAAAAGAAGGATTGAACAAGGATAATTAGGCCATATGAGCCCAACAAGTTACCAAATTTGGGACTCATCATCACCCCCCTGCTAAAAGGTTGCTCATCCTCTGAGCAACTAGTCCAGCTCCTCATCTTTCATCGCTTTAATCACCACCCTCACATCCCAGGCTTCTGAAGTAGTATCCTCCTCACTATCATGGAATCCGGCCTTCCTTTCCACCTCTTCCCACTGCTTATGCTCTTCTTCTTCTGTGCCTCCTTCTAACAATCCCAAAAGCAAAGGTGGACTCAGCTTGAGTCCTATCCAGCTGGCCTGGAGGTTCTGCATAGACTTCTTGTAGAGAGGCACTCGTGCCAAGGCCTCCCTCATTCTAGTTGGAACTCGGAGTGTGATATTCCCTGATTTTGAGACTGTGGGACAATGTGTTCCACCTACGGCTGCAAGCATGAACACAATTGTCCCCTAATAATCGCTCCATATCCTCGAAGTGTGCTATGGCCTGAGCCTGTCGATCCATGTACTCTAATAAAGCCTGAGAGTTGGTTGCTAGGTGCTGGTGAGCGGATATCATAGTTTTAAAACTCCGACTCCAACTCCAACTCGGCCGAGGATCGACTCCAACTCCGACTCCGAAACGGTAATGACTCGGCCGGCTCGATTTCAATGACTCGGTCGTTGTAAAAAATACATTAAATATTTATTTTTTTTATAAAAAAACAATAATTTTAAAGGATTTTAAACATAATTTTAAAATTTTCATTCATGTTTCCAAACACACAGCATTATAATATAGATGGAAGACAACATATGATCAAAGTAGGCTCATGAAGCAATCCATTATATCAAAATGTACCCAATGGCAATACATAGTCAACTGTCATACATGATCAAAGACTCAAAACAAAAAACACATAACCAAGGAGGCTAGAAATGGCCTCTACAACAAAAGTAAACTGTGACGGTGACCAGACTCCAGTACTAGTACTACTAGTACTGGCTAGTAGCTACTGCCAGAGGAGCCAAGATCATGTCAATGAATCTCTGGATCATCATCATCAGAGTCAGACAGGGGGCCCCATGGCTCCTCCTCATCATCATCATCTCCAACTGCAACTGTAGAAATGGTACCACTAGCAGGCTGTGCAACTGCAGCAAATGCAAGCTAAGATAGAGTAGATATGCGGCTGCGCTTCTGTCGTGGCTGAGCAAAGGAAGCACCTACAACTGGAGTCCTTGCTGGCTGTGAGACTGAGGCTGGTGGATTGGGATCTGCATTCAACTGAACAGGCTGAAGTTGAACAACATGTTCAATTTCAACTGATGTCTCCATATCTAAATCTAAATCAAGATCCTCATCAGGATCAAACTCTACTGGACGACTCTCCACTACCCAATCTGATGTTGGATCAATGTCTTCCAACACAATGGGATCTGAATCAGGTCTTTTGTTCAGCAAATGGTTTCGTCTGAGCCGAAGGTTATATTGGACATAAACTAGATCATTTAACCGTTTTTGATCCAAACGGTTTCTCTTCTTTGTGTGAATCCTCTCAAAGACAGACCAATTGCGCTCACACCTAGATGCATTGCACGTTTGACTCAAAATACGAATTGCAAACCTTTGCAATTCAGGACAATGGCCACCAAAGGCCTCCCACCATTGCGCTGCAAAAAACATAGGAGTGTAATGAGTTAGCTCAACAAAATTACAAATTATATCTAACTTTCAAATTATAAACGATTTAACAAACTTTAAAAAAAAAAGTAAAACTATTAAGAAATTGAAATTTGAAATTTTTGTTTACCTGGCTCATCTGCTTCTCTTGCAATCTTTGCTAGGTTCTTCCCAAAGGTACCTGATGCATTGCTGAAGGTTGTGACCTGTCGGTGTATCTCCAGCTGGTCAGACTCCAACGAGATCATGCAATCAATGCAATCAATCAGTCCATCTCAGACCTCCCCCCTCAAAGCTCCTGACTCCTTAGCTTTATAATGATATCGTGGGTTCAAAAAATACCCAGCTGCATGTATAGGGCGATGGAGTTGATTGTTCCATCTTTCATCAATGATTGCCCAAATGGGCCCATACTTTGCCACTCTATCCTTGTATATCGTCTTTATTTGCTCCTTTGCTTGATCCATAGCCTCATAAATGAAGCCCATAGTCAACCTTTCCCCATCCACCAAGCGTAACACCTTAACTAGTGGCTCCAAGTTTCACAATCTCTGCTGCCTTTCTCCAAATAGTTTCTTCATCGACTTTCCTTTTCAATTCTTTGCCTTCCGGTTTGTTAGACAAATTGCTTTGATTCCATTCACCACTGGAAAACATCTTTTGCAAGTTTCTATGTTGGGAAAGCATAGATTGCAATGTCA
>APFE031560564.1:189076-207014 GCA_000404065.3 Pinus taeda | reverse complement strand
CCCTTATTCGTACAAATGACATAAACATACTGAAAAATAATGCATAAGCTATGAAAAATGAAGGATTGAACAAGGACTGAACAAGGATAATTAGGCCAAATGAGCCCAACAAGTTACCAAATTTGGGGCTCATCAGCAAGAAGACCTAACATCAGCACAGGTACCGATGCCAGATGATCAAAGTAATACTCAATGAGGAGTATTGCGAGAGCACAGTGCTCGCTAAGAGGGAGTATTGATTTGGGTTAGCATCGGAAGTGCTCTAGCCACGAAATTTGGTGGAGAGGTTGGGGCACATGAGATCTCCAATACCCAGAAAGGGTTTGGGCAGATTCTAAGAAGTTCAGGAGATATTAAAATAATTAATATTTTTAATGGAGTCCCTAAGTTTAAACTTAAGGAAAATAAAATATTAATGTGTATTAATATAAATCTGTGTTAGAGTGGTCCAAAAGACATGGATCAAGCCAGATCTAATCTTAGCCGTTGATTAGGGACTTAATCTCAGCCATTGAGATGTCAACAGGAAAAGTATAAGAGGAGGCTTGAGAGTCACTTGGAGAGTACACCAGATGATCTGTCATTCTATTCTCTAGAGCGGGGTTTGCTAAGAAAGATAGAATCAGTGATCGACAGAGAAGCTGAGGGGAATTGAGTACAAAGAAAGAGAGAAGGCAAAGATTGTGCTGAAAGAGCAGCGCAGCAGCCAAGAAGGGTGACGCGGAGCCAAGAAGGGCTCAAGCAAAGCCACGCAGAGGTAGCCAAGTGCTACGCTGAGCACCAGAGGGGCCAGCGCAACTGATGCAGAGGCTCCTAGGGCTGACGCAGGCCAAGAAAGGCTGACACAAGGCTAGTGTGAGACAGAGAGGGGCTGACACAATCCAGTTTGGGCAGACGGTGGGGTTGCAGAGCAGTTTTGTGCTGAGGAGCTGCTGAAAGGATTTTCCAGGGTTTCAGCCAGGAGATTTCTCTCAAACTGTGAAGTATAGCTGCTAAGGAAATTCTCTGTTGGGTAGGCCAGTTTTGGCACCTAGATTGTACTCTGATATTGCTTAATAAGAAAACCCTCATATAGCTGCACCGTTTTTCCCGCATTGGGTTTTTCCGGGGACATTGGTCCAAAAATAAGGGTGTCATGTGGTGTGTTTGTTCTTGTTTCTTTTAGTTGTTGATCTGTAATATGTTGAGCATGCACTGGCATTTATTTTCAGTATTTACTTTGTAAATAACTTGTTAAAGAAAAATAACAAGTAGGTAGGAATAAATCAGAAAAAGTGCATGAAGGATTTCTAAACTAAGTAAACTTAGAAATTTCAACAATTTAGACTTAGGAACCATTAAAAAAGATTAATTATTTTAATTAAGTCATCTTTAGATGGAATTTCCATAAATGATTTGAAGATTTTGGAGAACACATGTATTCTAGCCTCCACCAAATTTCGTGGCTAGAACACATCCAATGCTACAAAAACTAACACTCCCTCTTAGCGAGGAATGTGTTCTAGTGTTGCAACCAACTGAAGCAACACCCTGTCTCTGCACCACCTCCTGTCATGTTGTTGATGTCTCGTTGTTGTTGCCCATCAATTATTGCGCAACTTTGATATATGCTGCATCTGTGCTTCTGTTGACCCTGTTGAATTGCTACCAACACTGCATCTACGCTACAACTCCCTCTACATCTACTGTTGCTGCAACTGCAACTAAAAAGCATCCAAAATATTGAATCAATTGTGACAGTATGATGCATTTGTCACCCAAGCCATGACTACTGCTATCCTCTACATTGTCACTGAAGCCTCTGCACTGTTGTTGACTCTGCTCTGTGTCAACTGCACTGCTGCCAACTCTGCACTGTGCTACCCAGTATCTGACCGCTACTAGCCACTGCATCTATCACTCTGGCATCTAACTGCACCATCTGCGACGGATCCATCCTGCTACTGCATGTTATGGGCTACCGTAGCGAGGTATTGATTCATGAGGTGGACCTCCTCAAGCATCCTACCCATCATGTAAATCTCTGGGGCTACAAAACCAAATCACCCCACCTCACTCTTAAAGGTATAGCAGTGATCATGGCAAACTCTTCCTCTAATCGTGAGGACAACCTATCAATCTCTGCAGATGCAGCCTGCTAATCCTGCTTCTCCTCTTTGTCCTTTCTGAGAGGACATTGAGTACTGTAGTGGCCAAGCTCACCACGTCTGAAGCATTTCACCTTGGAAACGTCCTTCTTCCTCCTGTGTCGCTCCTGCTGCCCCTTTGATGCGAGGGCCACATTCTCTTCTTCCTTTATTTGATTTGTCCCACTACTGTTGTTGGTGCCACTGATGATGGTCTTCACCAAATCTCGCCTCACCTCCTCCTGCTGCAGATCAAACCACATTTGATCTCAATATGGGAACTTTTCTCTGCCCAAAATACTCTTGACAAAGACTTTCCATTCTTTGGAAACGTTGTTGAGAGCTAACCGCACCAATTCTGTAGGCTAGCATGTTGACCCTACTGCAGACAGCTAGTCTCGGATATCCTGAAGCCTAGTGAGGAAGGGGTCTATGCACTCCCCTTTCTGCATGCTTGTGCATCTCTGCTTCTCCTCAAGATACATCTTTCGTTGTTCAGAAGATCCCTCGTATAGCGTAGCAAGAGCCTCCCACATCTGTCGGGCAGTATCTTTGCCAGCTATGTGAGACATTACGGTATCTCGAACCCCATCGAGAATCAACCTCTTTGCAAAAAAAAAAGAGGTTCAGTGGTATTTTATTGAAAAAAAAGTCACAATATATAAATTGCTACATAATTGTTAACTAAAAACTTTTTAATAATGCTTCTATAACCTAAAGACTATTATGAAATTATTCGCTTTGAAAATTGTTGGGTTATTAAGATATTAAGTCTATGGTTAAAAGGCAAGACCCCTTTTAAAGGAAACTACCAACCATCTCCTTGTAGGCCTTCAGCGCATCTGTGGATACATCTACCACACTATCAATGTAAGTTTTGAGATCGTATTCATCTAGAAGATAGGAAATTCTTGCCTTCCAGATCACCCAGTTGGAGGCTCCCTCCAACCGATCCTGATATTTGAACCCTGTTGATGTTGTCTCTCAAGAAAGTCGAATTCCTCCTCTTCTCTGTGCAGTTGTTGACTGGCTCTATGCACTCCCTGCTGGAGTGGGCAAATCTGCTCACAACTACTGCTACTCTGCTAGGAAAAATCAAACTTATGGGCTAGAAGTTCCCTAAGGAAAGAATTCCCTTAGTGCACTCTTCCTTCCTCCTGATGCTATTTTGCATTAGCAAACTGCTGCAAAACCACTGTCCCAGCTGAAGATCTGCTCTGCATGGAAAATGTTGCTACTCCCTCTGCCTCGAGTAATCTTTGATCTGGAAAATTTAATCTCCATCGACTCTCTCAAAGAAATATTTTTTCCTCAAAAATTGACCCTCCTGGCCAAGAATTGTGTTGCCTCTGAGGGTTTCGAACTGCTACCTCTGCAGAGATTTGAAATCCCTCTTCCTTTCTGGTACTGAGCTCTTGGGCTTACGATCTGTGCTCCGATACTATGTGAAAATTCTGAAATGCGAAATCCTACTGCAGCCACTGATTAAGTTTCTTCTATTTGATAAATGAATTGAACAAATTATTTACTGCACCATACGGTAAATACCGAAACTAGTACACTGCAGCCTTCACAAATATAATAATGCGAAAGAAAAATAATGCTAGAAGAATAAATGCACACACACAAATACACAGTTATTTTTCAACCAATGTCCCCGGAAAACCCCAACTTGGGAAAATCGGTGCAACAACTGAGGGTTTTATTATTATGCAGTAGTAAATCTAAGTACAAAACTATGGATGCTCAAATCTAGCAATCCATACAGAGAAATGGTTGATAGAAAGTTTAGTGAGAAAAATCTCACTCTGACTAGTGATCCGACATTGACCTTGGCTCAAGATGAGTTGCTCTCTACTATCTCTGCATAGTCCCTGCGTCAGCCTATGCAGTGTTGTGTCCCACAACTCGGACCAGCGTCTCTCTTGCTAACTGATCAACTGTTGTCTAGAAGATCGATTCTCCTAGCCTCCAAGCTCCCACTCTAGCTTCTGGCACTGAATCACTACTTCTCCCCAACAAAATACGAATTCCCCTCTGAAGCACTGCGCTGCCTCTTTGTGGCATTCATTGCGTCTTTGCTATGCACTCACCAGACTAGAAAATATCCCTTCGGCCTTACTATCCCTGCCCCTCTCTCATTGCTTCGATCTTACTAAATCACCTCCGGCGGCTGAATGTTGCTACTCTAGAGATCGATTTCCCAACAAAATCGAATTTCTGGTGTCTCAAGTGTGTTCTCCAACCCCCATCAAATTTATTCTTATAATCTCTCGTTGAGACATCAAAAACCAAGATGAAAACATAATTGATGGCTAAGATTGACTAGAACTCGATCCATGTCTTCTTCGAGAAGATTCTCACCGTAACTTAATTAATACCCCTTAATTAATCACTTTTCCTCAGTTTAGACTTGGGAACCAAATAAAATCTTAATTATTTTAATTAAGTCGTCTGTAGGTGGAATTTCCAAAAACAATTTTTGAGTTTTGGAAAATACATGTATTTTAGCCTCTCCACCAAATTTTGTGGCTAGAACACATCTGACGCTACAAAAACTAACATATTGGCACTCACATATCCACATCCTTGATTCGGGCCAGAAAACTTTTCCCTGGAGGTTGATGAAGCTAAAATAACGAAAAAGCATACAATGGCCACAATGAAAGAAAAAGAAAAGTTAAAATACAAAAGATTGTCGAGACAAAAATCAGCCTCTTTTCCTTCGCCATCTCCTTCTTGTAGGCCTTTAGCGCATCTGCGGGTACGTCTACCACACTATCGATGTAAGTTTTGAGATCGTATTCATCTAGAAGATAGGAAATTCTTGCCTTCCAGATCACACAGTTGGAGGCTCCCTCCAACCGATCCTGATCTCTCAACCCTGCTGATTCCATCTCTCAAGAAAGTCGAATTCCTCCTCTTCTCCTCTACGCAGTTGTGGACTGGCTCTACACACTCCCTACTGGAGTGGGCAAATCTGCGCACAACTGCTACTGCTCTGCTAGGAAAAATCAAACTTATGGGCTAGAAGTTCCCTGAGGAAAGAATTCCCTTAGTGTGCTCTTCCTTCCTCCTGACATTATTTTGCACTAGCAAACCGCTGCAAAACAACTGTCCCAGCTGAAGATCTACTCTGCAAGGAAAATGCTGCTACTCCCTCTGCCTTTGGTAATCTTTGATCTGGAAAATTTAATCTCTGTCGACTCTCTCAGAGAAATATTTTTTTCCTCAAAAACTGACCCTCCTGGCCAAGAACTGTGTTGCCTCTGAGGGTTTCGAACTACTACCTCTGCAAAGATTTGAAATCCCTCTTCCCTTCTGTTACTAAACTCTCCGTCTTACAATCTGTGCTCATGTGAAAATTCTGAAATCCGGAATCCAACTACAGCCACTGATTAAGTTTCTTCTATTTGTTAAATGAACTGAACAAATTATTTACTACACCATACGGTAAATATCGAAACTAATACATTGCAGCCTTCACAAATATAATATTGCGGAAGAAAAATAATGCTGGAAGAATAGATGCACACACACAAATACACAGTTATTTTTTAACCAATGTCCCCGGAAAACCCCAACTTGGGAAAATCGGTGCAGCAACTGAGGGTTTTATTATTATGCAGTAGTAAATCTAACTACAAAACTATGGATGCTCAAATTTAGCAATCCATACAGAGAAATGGCTGACAAAAAGTTTAGCGAGAAATATCTCACTCCCACTAGCGATCCGACACTCACCTTGGCTCAAGATGAGTTGCTCTCTACTATCTCTGTGTAGTCCCTGCGTCAGCCTGCACAGTGCTGCATCCCACAACTCGGACCAGCATCTCTCTCGCTAACTGATCAACTGTTGTCTGGAAGATCAATTCTCCTAGCCTCTGGGCTCCCACTCCGACTTCTAGCACTGAATCACTACTTCTCCCCAACAAAATATGGATTCCCCTCTGAAGCACTGCGCTACCTCTCTATGGCACTCAATACGTCTCTGCTATGCACTCACCGGACTAGAAAATCTCCCTTCAGCCTTACTATCCCTGCCCCTCTCTCACTGCTTCGATCTTACTGAATCACCTCCAGCAACTGAATGTTGCTACTCTAGAGATCGATTTCCCAACAAAATCGAATTTCTGGTGTCTCGAGTGTGTTCTCCAACCCCCATTGAATTTGTTCTTATAATCTCTCATTGAGACATCAACGGCCAAGATTAAAACATAATCGATGGCTAAGATTAACTAGAACTCGATCCATGTCTTCTTCGAGAAGATTCTCACGGTGACTTAATTAATACCCTTTAATTAATCAGTTTTCCTAAGTTTAGACTTAGGAACCATTAAGAAAAGCTTAATTATTTTAATTAAGTCGTCTCTAGGTGGAATTTCCAGAAACGATTTCTGAGTTTTGGAGAATACATGTATTTTAGCCTCTCCACCAAATTTTGTGGTTAGAACACATCTGACGCTACAAAAACTAACATATTAGGCACTCACATATCCACATCCTCGATTCGGGCCAAAAAACTTTTTCCCGGAGGTTGATGAAGCTAAAATAACGAAAAAGCATATAATGGTCACAATGAAAGAAAAAGAAAAGTTAAAATGCAAAAGATCGTAGAGACAAAAATCAACGTGTGGGAATAAGTCTAGCATGAGCTATACCCCCTCATTATCCATCACTCGATTCCTAAGCACTTGATGTTCCATCTCATCAAAAGGAACCCTTGCATGTCCCAACCCTAGTGAGCAAAAAACGGTCTCATCTGAAGGGATAAATCAAATTCCATATCATAAAGAGCAAATTCGATCCATGAGCTATGCACCATTTAAAAAGTATTATCAAAATGTAAAAGGCACACCAGAGGGGTGGAAAAAGAATGCCAAAACGGGAAACTCTTGCCTCCACAATTGCTCCCTCACTCAGGATGTGGACTTTCATTAGTTGGTCCCCTAACCATGGCACTCGACCTTGAAATCCTTCCCCTCCATTACCACCTATTCTCACTAACACCTATGGATTGAAGGGTTAACCTTGGAAATGCCACCTCTCCTTGGGGGCTGGAAGCACCTAATAGAGTTGACTACTTAACCACCCCTACGAAGGTAGGGAACACTTTTACAGGACTTGTTCTAGTTAGATATTTGAAGGTGATCCCAATTTGAAGTATTAATATGCCCTTAGCACTTGAGTATGGTCCACTTACATGCATCTATGGTTTTAGTCTCTAATGAATTTCTTATAATCTCTCATTGAGACATCAATGGCCAAGATTAAAACATAATCGATGGCTAAGATTAACTAGAACTTGATCCATGTTTCTTCGAGACGATTCTCACGGTGACTTAATTAATACCCTTTAATTAATCAGTTTTCCTAAGTTTAGACTTACGAACCATTAAGAAAAGCTTAATTATTTTAATTAAGTCGCCTCTAGGTGG
The DNA here is from genome assembly GCA_000404065.3 of Pinus taeda. Classification (NCBI taxonomy): domain Eukaryota; kingdom Viridiplantae; phylum Streptophyta; class Pinopsida; order Pinales; family Pinaceae; genus Pinus; species Pinus taeda. The sequence goes on along the minus strand of APFE031560564.1, from coordinate 199,450 downwards.
AATTTCGAGAAACGATTTCTAAGTTTTGGAGAATACATGTATTTTAGCCTCTCCACCAAATTTCATGGCTAGAACACATCTGACGCTACAAAAACTAACATATTTGGCACTCACATATCCACATCCTTGATTCGGGCCAGAAAACTTTTTCTTGGAGGTTGATGAAGCTAAAATAACGAAAAAGCATACAATGGTCACAATGAAAGAAAAAGAAAAGTTAAAATGCAAAAGGCGATCGAGACAAAAATCAACGCGTGGGAATAAGCCTAGCATGAGCTCTACCCCCCTCATTATCCATCACTCAATTCCTAAGCACTTGATGCTCCATCTCATCAAAAGGAACCCTTGCATGTCCCAACCCTAATGAGCAAAAAACGGTCTCATCTTAAGGGATAAATCAAATTCCATATCATAAAGAGCAAATTTGATCCATGACCTATGCACCATTTAAAAAGTATTATCAAAATGTAAAAGGCGCACCAAAGGGGTGGAAAAAGAATGCTAAGATGGGAAACTCTTGCCTCCACAATTGCTCCCTCACTCAGGATGTGGACTTTCATTAGTTGGTCCCCTAACCATGGCACTTGACCTTGAAATCCTTCCCCTCCATTACCACCTATTCTCACTAACACCTATGGATTGAAGGGTTAACCTTGGAAATGCCACCCCCCCTTGGGGGCTGGAAGCACCTAATAGAGTTGACTACTTAACCACCCATACAAAGGTAGGGAACACTTTTACGAGACTTGGCCTAGTTAGATATTTGAAGGTGATCCCAGTTTGAAGTATTAATATGCCCTTAGCACTTAAGTATGGTCCACTTACATGCATCTATGGTTTTAGTCTCTAATGAATTTCATATAATCTCTCATTGAGACATCAAAGGCCAAGATTAAAACATAATCGATGGCTATGATTAACTAGAACTTGATCCATGTCTTCTTCGAGAATATTCTCACGGTGACTTAATTAATACCCTTTAATTAATTAGTTTTCCTAAGTTCAGACCTAGGAACCATTAAGAAAAGCTTAATTATTTTAATTAAGTCGTCTCTAGGTGGAATTTCGAGAAACAATTTCTAAGTTTTGGAGAATACATGTATTTTAGCCTCTCTACCAAATTTCGTGGCTAGAACACATCTAACGCTACAAAAACTTACATATTTGGCACTCACTTATCCACATTCTCAATTCGAGCCAGAAAACTTTTTCATGGAGGTTGATGAAGCTAAAATAACGAAAAAGCATACAATGGTCACAATGAAAGAAAAAGAAAAGTTAAAATGCAAAAGATGGTCAAGACAAAAATCAACGCGTGGGAATAAGCCTAAAATGAGCTCTACCCCCCTCGTTATCCATCACTCGATTCCTAAGAACTTGATGCTCCATCTCATCAAAAGGAACCCTTGCATGTCCAAACCCTAATGAGCAAAAAATGGTCTCATCTTAAGGGATAAATCAAATTCCATATCATAAAGAGCAAATTTGATCCATGAGTTATGCACCATTTAAAAAGTATTATCAAAATGTAAAAGGCGCACCAAAGGGGTGGAAAAAGAATGCCAAGATGGGAAACTCTTGCTTCCACAATTGCTCCCTCACTCAGGATGTGGACTTTCATTAGTTGGTCCCCTAACCATGGCACTTGACCTTGAAATCCTTCCCCTCCATTGCCACCTATTCTCACTAACACCTATGGATTGAAGGGTTAACCTTGGAAATGCCACCTCCCCTTGGGGGCTGGAAGCACCTAATAGGGTTGACCACTTAACCACCCCTACAAAGGTAGGGAACACTTTTATGGGATTTGGTCTAGTTAGATATTTGAAGGTGATCCCAGTTTGAAGTATTAATATGCCCTTAGCACTTAAGATGGTCCACTTACATGCATCTATGGTTTTAGTCTCTGATGAATGGTTGCTTTCACTTGAGTTTGAGAGGATTTTTCTAGGTGGTTCAGAACAGTTAAGGCCTTGAGGACACATTTTTCCACTCATACCCCACATGATGCCTAGGATATACTACATTTCTGGAGAGTATGATGACCTTTTAGATGCAGCGTTGCCCATATTCAAAAAATCATTAGGCACTTAAATGATCTTAGCAATTGATGGACACTTAGAGCAGCCTCAAATGCCAAAACACTAAGCTTCTCTTGCTTAGCATGGAGGATTCTTGATGAAATACCAATGGACCCAGCATGCCCCCTGGTTGGCCTTGACACTACTTGATAGGCATGCCTTGATCTAGAGCCCAACTAAGGATGGTTATCCAACAAGATGATTGAAGCTTGTTGCACATGACGGAGCCCTAAGGCTAGAGAGAGAGAACACTATGTTGTCTACTTGGCACCCATAGAGATGAAGCAGGGCACCCACAATTGGCTTTTGGACACATGGAGATTCTTTGAGGGTTGATTTGAGGACCTTCAATTAACTTGAGGTTGATCATGATGCTTGGAGACCCTTGTAGCCTTTTCAGTGCATTGTTGGAGCATTTTGAGCCTTAAAAGGGCATGATGCCATCCTTTTTAGAGGCTTACAACTCAAGCCTCACACATGTGGCCATTTCTTGACATATTGTGTTGTTGAGCTAGTGGGTTGGCTTGTAACCCATTTTTACTTTATTACTCAAAATCACACTAGTTTAATGGGCTTTAAGCCAATTATTAGAGGTAATAGACCTCATATAAACAAAGGATCACCTCTTTCATTTGTTCATCATCACATTTGTGGATTTCGGCCTCTCGAGAAGAGCTCAACTTGTCTTGTTGTACTTCGTTACTTGTGGAGATGTAATCTTATGTGGATTTTGGCTATTTGAGCCTAGTTTTTGTTGTGGAGACATCATTTTGGAATTGAAATAAGGCATGTTCTTGGACAAATTGTGATTTTGCTGCATATCTTTTATGGTTTTGCATGTAATGGAATATTTCTAGGGTTTCCTTGTCTAAATGCAAATGTTTATTGGAAATTCTTAATAATTATTACTTTTTTTAAAACCATTATCCTTGAACTCCTGAGAAAACCTCCTAGAAATCCTTTTTCTAATGAATTTCTCCCCTCATGAAATGGTAGCTAGGGTTAGAAAGTGAAAACTAGGGTTTCCCCCCTACTCCCCTCAAAGATTTTATATCTCTATGGTTAAAGTTGCTAAGACTCCATAACCCAAGTAGGAAAAAGACATTGGGATCCCTCTTGATGATCAAAACCCTAAAAAAATTATATTTTTCCTCTTTTTCTTATCTTTTCAACCCTTCAAGGCATACTACTAGGGCTAGGGCAAGGGCAAAATTCAACTAGGACTTGCTTCATGTCAACATTGGAGTTGATTTGGTTTGCTTCCGTCTTGTTTGACCTCATCAACTCAAAATCTATCCTTTTCCTTGGTGGAAATTGCCTAATTAGGGCTGACATTATCAACCCTAGGCAATTTAGGCCTTTTGAAACCTTAGTTCAGAAAAAACACTTCAACATAGGGCTTATTGAAGGTTTATCATTTTATATTGTTGTTCATATCCTTCAAACAAAACTTTTCCTTGGGCTTGTATACCTAGATGGACTATTGAAGAATCATATCTTGAAACCCTAGGCTTCAATTGTTATTCTATAATCTTATTCATTAGTACACTTTTCCTTTACACAAAGAATTGTGCCCTAATCCAAGTGAGAAGTACCTTGATCAAACCTCTCCTACATCAACTCAATCCAATTGACTTAGAATACCTTTAGTTGATATATATTGGGAAGCCTCCCGTGTGGTGAAATTCCTCTAAAGAGCCAGAAGTAGGGTGCTAAGGTGACAGTGGTAGCCACCCTATTGTTGCATTAGGGTCTAGCCCTTGCCTTGTGAGGAATCTCACAAGGCCTGCTAGATTTTGAGGCAACAGTCCCCTCCCTAGTTAGCTCGATTGCTTCACTACCTTCTCTTATATTACAATTTCTTGCAAAAAGGCTTTCTTCGAGATCTTCCTGTCATGTCCCTTTCCGAGCGATCACTACAAAGGAAAACAATGAATTAATTGAATTAATATGTGGCTATAAGAACAAGGTGAACTTTATAAAGTCACATTATTATGTATTTACTTTTCAATGGTATTGGTGCCCATGGTATTGGTACCCATGGTATTGGCACCCATGGAATACTTACCCATAGTATTGGGATGGCCAAAGATTATAAATGGGAGCTCAAGATCATTCTTTAGGCAGGTTGATGGATGACTTCTCTTATTTGATTTTGAGCTCTTGTGGCTAAGGAAGGGGTGAAACCCTATCCCTAAGGAAAATTAGGTTCCGTGTTGAAACTCTACAACCTAGTCAATCTAAAGAGGAACCATTACAGATTTCTCATTGGAGTGTATTGATTAGCAAGATAGGTTTACCATAATTGTGGAGTTTTAATTTTGTCAGGAGATTCCATTTGTTTTGCAAGGCATATTTCATGGGGAGAATTCCATATTTACACTGAGCCATCGTTGAGAAGGAATTTTATTGCAAGGGTTTCAATTAATGTTATTTTTGGAGTCAGCGACAATAATTAATTATTTTGGCATGGTCACATACTTTCTGGGAAACTGAGTTATATTGTGAATTAGTTGAGGTCATGTGCAGTCTGTAAGGGGCTGAATAATTTAGTGAGGAACCGTATATTCCCTAGGCTAAAGATGCAATGGGAGAACAATGTTTATTCTTGAGAAACCAATTTCCTGAAGAACAAGTCATCCTAAAGAACAAGTTCATTCCAGCAAATTCATTTTTTCAATATCTTGATTGGTGGGCCAATTCTGAGTTTGAAGGCCGAATTTATGTGGTTGTGGCAGGCCGCATGCTAAGTGTTGTGATCAAATCCTTAAGAAAGTTGTGGCTAATTCATCAAGGGAAGCGACTATATTTATATAATGGCCAAATCTGTTTGAAGAGATTGTAAACCATCCTATAAGTCGATTTCTATCATTTATTGGGAGGAACGATTTCTTCATGTGGACTGATGGGTGTTGGTGGTTGAGTATAGTTACATTATGAGTTCATCCCTGTGGCACTTAAGTGGAGTTGAAGCTCCAAGTATTTATTTTAGCATAATTTAGTGAAGGGTCTGCACAAACTTTGGAGGATTATATCTCTTATAAACAACAACAATCTTCTTTTAACGCCTACAGCCCAAATCATTCAACTTGCCAAGTTATTAATCAAATGGGGTCCAAGACTCTGATTAGAGTGCAATCATTGAAAGGGTCGTGAGTACTCTAGGTTGCTATATCTGCACCAACGCTAAACTTGCATCAGATTATGAGAGGGCTACAACAATGATAATTTCTCATCAATTTCCTATAGTCACGTTGTCAGGTTCCAAATTGGTCTTGTATGCCCATACCAAGGTTAATTGGGAGCGGGAGCGAATCAGGAGCAAAGTTTTATATAATATATATATTTTTATATATTTTGATGCATTATATGTCGACAAAAGCATGTAGAATGATGAATTAGATATAAAAAGCATAAAAACATGGATTAAACCAATGTGGAAAAAGTCGAAGTCGGGATTAATTCGGCAAGGATCCAAAAGTTGAAAAACTCGTCAAAGTCGGGAGTTTTTTGAAAAAGTCAGCAAAAAGTCGGCAAAATTAAAAAAACACAAAATTATTCATTTTTTTTTAATTTCTTTTAACATCTAGAGTATCCACAACATCAAATAAATGCATTTCCACATAAACATGTAAAGTAAGCTAATATATAATATGTATATGAAGTTTAGTGCTACATCACATATTAAAATAGTGAATCAACTCCTGAATTTTGAGTCTTGTCTGAGTCTCAACTCTCAAGAGTCAAAATATCAACAAAAAATATAATAAATGTATATCATGAGTCATCTAAAAGTCATCAAATAATCAGTCACTGAGATCCTCTTCCCCTTTTAATTTTTGTTTCCGCTAATTGTATTAAGAAATAAGTCATGCATTTATTTAGTAGATTGTAATCTGCTTGGGTAATAAGGTGTCAGGTGGTAGGTCCAATGAAAATTAACAGTAGATGTCAAATTACTAACCTAGCCTTGGCATCTATTATTCAAAAACTCTTGGAGGTAAAATCCACTTCTGATACATAACCTTTCCCCAAATTTACAAGGAGTTCACCACTAAAGAAGATTCCCTTTCAAAACGTGCTCTCATTGCAGTAAGGATCTTTGTTGTCACAAGATTTCACAAGTACTTTGTTCCTATCTGAAAAATGGGTTCTTTTTTGAGGCATTGGTTTTGTTTTTTTGGACAGGTTGTTGTTATTTCATTTTCATGACCTCCTCTTTGTTGTTTCTTCTAGAAGCATTCAACAACTGTAACAATGTTTTTGATGGTGTGGGGTTCTTTCTACGGAAGACTGTTGTATGCCTGCCCTTTTGGTACTTTTGTAATCTTTTGAAGGGGCAGTGGTTGTTAGAGTCTGGATCACTGAAAGCCTGGAGGCTTAGCCAATGTATACTTTGCTTTCTAACTAAAATATGAAGTATAAAGATTTGTTTTTCTTTGGAAAACAAAAACATATCTTAACCTCAAAACTAACAGATTACAAATGAGACTACTATGCTCGCAAGAAGTATGACAAACAATACAATGCAATAACTTGAAAATGCATGGATGGAAGCTTCAATTCACAGTTTTCACCTTTGCGGCCTCTTTATTTGTGGGCCTAGGAAGGGAGGCAGACTTTTTGGTTCGACTCCGATTAAATCGGGAGTATAAGGAAAAAAATCGCGATTTTTCCTTTGTGAAAAAGTCGCCAAAAAGTCGGGGGATTAAATCGTTTAGTTTCAAAAAATCGCGTTTTTAGGATTAAATCGGGATTTTTTGAAGACTTTTTCCACACTGGATTAAACCATATAACATCAAATCATCTAGAAGTTATAATCTTCATCAACCATGTCCGCCAGTTACAATTCTCATTATATATAGCATGTAAGGGTGCACATAACCAAAATAGCATCAAGTGCAATCCATCTCTGAACCGAAAATTACATCGACAAATAGGCTCTAGATGGCCTTTAGCATCCAAAAAAATCATGCTACAACAAATAGCTACAGATCATCAAAATCATTGCCTATCTTGGGATCTTTGTCATTAATATCACCCTCCAAGCAATTAACATAAGATAGAAAAAATGTATCATGTCAAGTCAAGATTTTGTTTGAGTGATGGGTACATTTTTAGTAGGGTCATGATAGAGGAGTTCAACAACCAATATCATTAACATCAAGGTACATAGAGGGCTTGGTGCTCTTGATTAAATACAAGTCTCATACCCTAGTACATGACAAGATCTAATGGAAACATTGCAATCCCCCAATACTGAAATCCTAAAAAGCTGATAAGTCTATTGGATTTTGAGCGAGAACTAAAATTCTACTTTCTCCATATGAAATCCAATGAGGTCAAAACCACTCTCAAATATCCAGAATCATTTCATGGTAATGTTAAAAATTTATGTAAAGAATGAATATTTGGCTGCCCTACTCAAAAACTCTTGTTTCTTTGAAAAAAATTGCATTTGGAACATCTTTGTGACAAAAATTTTGCTAAAAGGCCAAGGAGCGATTTTTTTTTGCGTGAGTGCGCTCCCAAGTTGCTCTCGCTTGGAGCACACTTCAGGAGCGATTCAAAAGGGGGGGCGGTGCTCCCCGCAACCATGGCTAATATTGATGACAGTTAACTAGCTAATGTTTCTACCCTTTTGTTGCTATCATATGAATAAGGTTTTACTCCTATATGTTTCTTACTAGTGATGCTGATATATTAATAGCATGATGATTGAGATAACAATTAAATGCCACAAGATTAGTTGTAAGATTCATGCATAGAAACTGTTTGTCAAAATGTTCCAACCAGCAGTCAAGGTGTTGTTCAAGGCAGATTGGCAAACTTGGGAATATCTTAGTGGTTGATTGGTAAAATCCTAGTAAGGGACATTACACTTCTCTCTGATTATAGGGTCTTGTCCAATCATCTTCTTCAATACTCCCATTTCCTTGTTCCATCTGTGCAAAATCAGAATTCGCAGTGCTTGATTTATACACTTTGTGTCGTTATTGAATTCTCCAAGGAGGTTCTTAGGACTTTCCACCAATAATGCAATTTCTGATTTCAGCCCATGTCCTACATGAGTAGATGAGTAGGAAGCCCTGGTTGCTGTCTATCCACAAAGACAAGAAAGTGGTTCCAATGCCATTATCGCCAGCCAACCTTAAAAAAAGTTGAATCTTCTTTTAGTTTTCTTTTCTAATTTTTATCTAGTTTGAAGAAATGGAAAACTGATAGGCACTAACAGCAGCAATAAGTTAATAACAGACTGAAAGCCAACAGTGGTGATCTAAAGAAACCCAACAACCACAAGTAGGTTATTAAATTCTCCAAGGAGGTTCTATGACTTTTTCCACCAATAATGCAAGGAGAAGGCATGCAACTCAGAGTAGCCCAAATAAATTTTGTTATTTTGAACGTGCCAAGGCCCATAAAGCAGTCATTTTTGCCTGCCACCCCAAATAGACTGGAGGAAGATAGACACATTGAGGCAGATGAAAAGGCCAAGGAAAGAGAAGAGAACTTATCGGGTCCTTTAATATTTTCCCCTTCTGATCCGTTTGACAATGCAGTCGAAGGAATGTCTTCAAGCCTATGGCTGAGTCAGAATGGGTAACAAGGAACTTGTGGCTAGGATGGTTAAGGAACCTTCAAAGCATGGATGAGATCAGTGAGAAAGTAACCATCATAGTCACGTTCTCCAGCAGAAGATTCAGGAAGATACTAGGAAATGGGACCTGGTTATGAGTATGATGACCGACATAAAGACTGCCATGCTGTAGAAGAGCAATTCAATAGACTATGAGACTGGACCTAAGACCAGGCAGCTCAGGAGATATTTTAGAACAGGCACAGGTCCATTATGCTCATCACGCATGATACCAGATAATGACCTGGTATATCTTAACAAAAGTTGGTGTCAATTGTTCTTTGGGAATAGTACGCCAAGTTGTGGAGGAATCTGCTGAGCTAGGTTAGAAAACTAAAATATGGGGTCTTCAATCCCACCTGAGTAACTCTTAACTATCCTAAGAACTCCGTTAAATGGGTGTTATCTTTTGATGTTGATTTGGCTGTGATGGACGAACTTATTATAAGCATTTCAGTACTATATAGAAAAGAAAACAGTGAGGACTTGGCATATGGTTTTGATATTTACAGAAGTTAATGTGCGAGAGACAGACTGGCAGAGGGACTCAACAAGTAAATCTCATGGAAACAGTAGATCTGCTCAGAAGTTTTGCTTGTTCTGCTTCTTCTGTTCGCCTTTTTGACATGTTGAACATAACAATCTTAAAATGAGCAGCAGTGGGATCCCAGAACCAGATTGAAATCCCGACGCTTGGTATTGTGAATCTTTGCTATGTACATGGCTCTATGTTAATGTAGTCTCTAGAATATAATTTACCTCTGTTTTGTTATATTCATCATTAGTCTTGGAGACGTGAAAATCAGAATCGCTTCTCAATTATGAGAAGCATAATGTAAACGTAATAACGTAACTTAAAGAATCGCTCACAGTCGAAACTCCTGATTTCTTGATCTTTCATAAGAAGAAAAAGAAATGGCACAGAAAATAGCTATCATATTTATTATTTTCCAACATTTTACTTCACAGTAGGCGAAGGCAGGTGAAAATGCTTCTAAAACAGCTATACGCCAGAACTACCATGAATTTGACCATCTCATTAATTCATTTCATAAGTTAAATTTCATGGGAAAAAATCCACACCGACCAACCGACCAACACTGGCAATTGAAAGGTTTACAAAATTGCAGATTTCTGACCGGCCGACACTGGTAATGGAAAGATTACAAAATTGCAGATTTACCTGGAAAATGGACAATACGGATTCAAGAGAGAGGCCAGACGTCCCACAGAAATCTTTTGCCTTTCATATGTAATTACAGGTAGATGCTGGGTGTGTGGGTGGAGGGACGGATGGATGAACCCTTTGCTCTTGAACCGTCCAATTATTAATACACCATCTCACCTCTCACACACTCAAATTGCTCTCATATGCCATATTTATAATAATTACTATCATATTCAGTTATGTTTGCCTTTCATATTTTTTATTTTTTTATTTTTTTATTTTCATATTTATAATAGTAATGGTCATATTTGGTCTTTATTGTTGTAATTTTCGTTTATATTGGTTCTAGTTCAAATCTATTAAAGAGACGAGGGGATTAAATATTTTAAAGTATAAAATTACACATCCAAAAATATTGACCGATTAGAATTTGATTTAAATTTAAATTAGATTATTCTAAATTAAATTATTATTAATAACTTATATAT
>APFE031560564.1:148357-189066 GCA_000404065.3 Pinus taeda | reverse complement strand
CTAATATATAATATGTATATGAAGTTTAGTGCTACATCACATATTAAAATAGTGAATCAACTCCTGAATTTTGAGTCTTGTCTGAGTCTCAACTTTCAAGAGTCAAAATATCAACAAAAAATATAATAAATGTATATCATGAGTCATCTAAAAGTCATCAAATAATCAGTCACTGAGATCCTCTTCCCCTTTTAGTTTTTGTTTCCGCTAATTGTATTAAGAAATAAATCATGCATTTATTTAGTAGATTGTAATCTGCTTGGGTAATAAGGTGTCAGGTGGTAGGTCCAATGAAAATTAACAGTAGATGTCAAATTACTAACCTAGCCTTGGCATCTATTATTCAAAAACTCTTGGAGGTAAAATCCACTTCTGATACATAACCTTTCCCCAAATTTACAAGGAGTTCACCACTAAAGAAGATTCCCTTTCAAAACGTGCTCTCATTGCAGTAAGGATCTTTGTTGTCACAAGATTTCACAAGTACTTTGTTCCTATCTGAAAAATGGGTTCTTTTTTGAGGCATTGGTTTTGTTTTTTTGGACAGGTTGTTGTTATTTCATTTTCATGACCTCCTCTTTGTTGTTTCTTCTAGAAGCATTCAACAACTGTAACAATGTTTTTGATGGTGTGGGGTTCTTTCTACGGAAGACTGTTGTATGCCTGCCCTTTTGGTACTTTTGTAATCTTTTGAAGGCGCAGTGGTTGTTAGAGTCTGGATCACTGAAACCTGGAGGCTTAGCCAATGTATATTTTGCTTTCTAACTAGAAATATGAAGTATAAAGATTTGTTTTTCTTTGGAAAACAAAAACATATCTTAACTTCAAAACTAACAGATTACAAATGAGACTACTATGCTCGCAAGAAGTATGACAAACAATACAATGCAATAACTTGAAAATGCATGGATGAAAGCTTCAATTCACAGTTTTTTCACCTTTGCGGCCTCTTTATTTGTGGCCTAGGAAGGGAGGCAGACTTTTTGGTTCGACTCCCGATTAAATCGGGAGTATAAGGAAAAAATCGCGATTTTTTCCTTTGTGAAAAAGTCGCCAAAAAGTCGGGGGATTAAATCGTTTAGTTCAAAAAATCGCGTTTTTAGGATTAAATCGGGATTTTTTGAAGACTTTTTCCACACTGGATTAAACCATATAACATCAATCATCTAGAAGTTATAATCTTCATCAACCATGTCCGCAAGTTACAAATTCTCATTTATATAGCATGTAAGGGTGCACATAACCAAAATAGCATCAAGTGCAATCCATCTCTGAACCGAAAATACATCGACAAATAGGCTCTAGATGGCCTTTAGCATCCAAAAAAATCATGCTACAACAAATAGCTACAGATCATCAAAATCATTGCCTATCTTGGGATCTTTGTCATTAATATCACCCTCCAAGCAATTAACATAAGATAGAAAAAATGTATCATGTCAAGTCAAGATTTTGTTTGAGTGATGGGTACATTTTTAGTAGGGTCATGATAGAGGAGTTCAACAACCAATATCATTAACATCAAGGTACATAGAGGGCTTGGTGCTCTTGATTAAATACAAGTCTCATACCCTAGTACATGACAAGATCTAATGGAAACATTGCAATCCCCCAATACTGAAATCCTAAAAAGCTGATAAGTCTATTGGATTTTGAGCGAGAACTAAAATTCTACTTTCTCCATATGAAATCCAATGAGGTCAAAACCACTCTCAAATATCCAGAATCATTTCATGGTAATGTTAAAAATTTATGTAAAGAATGAATATTTGGCTGCCCTACTCAAAAACTCTTGTTTCTTTGAAAAAAATTGCATTTGGAACATCTTTGTGACAAAAATTTTGCTAAAAGGCCAAGGAGCGATTTTTTTTTGCGTGAGTGCGCTCCCAAGTTGCTCTCGCTTGGAGCACACTTCAGGAGCGATTCAAAAGGGGGGGCGGTGCTCCCCGCAACCATGGCTAATATTGATGACAGTTAACTAGCTAATGTTTCTACCCTTTTGTTGCTATCATATGAATAAGGTTTTACTCCTATATGTTTCTTACTAGTGATGCTGATATATTAATAGCATGATGATTGAGATAACAATTAAATGCCACAAGATTAGTTGTAAGATTCATGCATAGAAACTGTTTGTCAAAATGTTCCAACCAGCAGTCAAGGTGTTGTTCAAGGCAGATTGGCAAACTTGGGAATATCTTAGTGGTTGATTGGTAAAATCCTAGTAAGGGACATTACACTTCTCTCTGATTATAGGGTCTTGTCCAATCATCTTCTTCAATACTCCCATTTCCTTGTTCCATCTGTGCAAAATCAGAATTCGCAGTGCTTGATTTATACACTTTGTGTCGTTATTGAATTCTCCAAGGAGGTTCTTAGGACTTTCCACCAATAATGCAATTTCTGATTTCAGCCCATGTCCTACATGAGTAGATGAGTAGGAAGCCCTGGTTGCTGTCTATCCACAAAGACAAGAAAGTGGTTCCAATGCCATTATCGCCAGCCAACCTTAAAAAAAGTTGAATCTTCTTTTAGTTTTCTTTTCTAATTTTTATCTAGTTTGAAGAAATGGAAAACTGATAGGCACTAACAGCAGCAATAAGTTAATAACAGACTGAAAGCCAACAGTGGTGATCTAAAGAAACCCAACAACCACAAGTAGGTTATTAAATTCTCCAAGGAGGTTCTATGACTTTTTCCACCAATAATGCAAGGAGAAGGCATGCAACTCAGAGTAGCCCAAATAAATTTTGTTATTTTGAACGTGCCAAGGCCCATAAAGCAGTCATTTTTGCCTGCCACCCCAAATAGACTGGAGGAAGATAGACACATTGAGGCAGATGAAAAGGCCAAGGAAAGAGAAGAGAACTTATCGGGTCCTTTAATATTTTCCCCTTCTGATCCGTTTGACAATGCAGTCGAAGGAATGTCTTCAAGCCTATGGCTGAGTCAGAATGGGTAACAAGGAACTTGTGGCTAGGATGGTTAAGGAACCTTCAAAGCATGGATGAGATCAGTGAGAAAGTAACCATCATAGTCACGTTCTCCAGCAGAAGATTCAGGAAGATACTAGGAAATGGGACCTGGTTATGAGTATGATGACCGACATAAAGACTGCCATGCTGTAGAAGAGCAATTCAATAGACTATGAGACTGGACCTAAGACCAGGCAGCTCAGGAGATATTTTAGAACAGGCACAGGTCCATTATGCTCATCACGCATGATACCAGATAATGACCTGGTATATCTTAACAAAAGTTGGTGTCAATTGTTCTTTGGGAATAGTACGCCAAGTTGTGGAGGAATCTGCTGAGCTAGGTTAGAAAACTAAAATATGGGGTCTTCAATCCCACCTGAGTAACTCTTAACTATCCTAAGAACTCCGTTAAATGGGTGTTATCTTTTGATGTTGATTTGGCTGTGATGGACGAACTTATTATAAGCATTTCAGTACTATATAGAAAAGAAAACAGTGAGGACTTGGCATATGGTTTTGATATTTACAGAAGTTAATGTGCGAGAGACAGACTGGCAGAGGGACTCAACAAGTAAATCTCATGGAAACAGTAGATCTGCTCAGAAGTTTTGCTTGTTCTGCTTCTTCTGTTCGCCTTTTTGACATGTTGAACATAACAATCTTAAAATGAGCAGCAGTGGGATCCCAGAACCAGATTGAAATCCCGACGCTTGGTATTGTGAATCTTTGCTATGTACATGGCTCTATGTTAATGTAGTCTCTAGAATATAATTTACCTCTGTTTTGTTATATTCATCATTAGTCTTGGAGACGTGAAAATCAGAATCGCTTCTCAATTATGAGAAGCATAATGTAAACGTAATAACGTAACTTAAAGAATCGCTCACAGTCGAAACTCCTGATTTCTTGATCTTTCATAAGAAGAAAAAGAAATGGCACAGAAAATAGCTATCATATTTATTATTTTCCAACATTTTACTTCACAGTAGGCGAAGGCAGGTGAAAATGCTTCTAAAACAGCTATACGCCAGAACTACCATGAATTTGACCATCTCATTAATTCATTTCATAAGTTAAATTTCATGGGAAAAAATCCACACCGACCAACCGACCAACACTGGCAATTGAAAGGTTTACAAAATTGCAGATTTCTGACCGGCCGACACTGGTAATGGAAAGATTACAAAATTGCAGATTTACCTGGAAAATGGACAATACGGATTCAAGAGAGAGGCCAGACGTCCCACAGAAATCTTTTGCCTTTCATATGTAATTACAGGTAGATGCTGGGTGTGTGGGTGGAGGGACGGATGGATGAACCCTTTGCTCTTGAACCGTCCAATTATTAATACACCATCTCACCTCTCACACACTCAAATTGCTCTCATATGCCATATTTATAATAATTACTATCATATTCAGTTATGTTTGCCTTTCATATTTTTTATTTTTTTATTTTTTTATTTTCATATTTATAATAGTAATGGTCATATTTGGTCTTTATTGTTGTAATTTTCGTTTATATTGGTTCTAGTTCAAATCTATTAAAGAGACGAGGGGATTAAATATTTTAAAGTATAAAAAAATTACACATCCAAAAATTTGACCGATTTAGAATTTGATAAATTTTAAAATTAAGATATATTTAAATTAATTTAATTATTAATAATTATAATTATTCATTTTTACTTTTATATTTTTTCTAAAGCCATAGAAATCTTGAAATGGATTTTCTTATCTTGCAAAAAAATGTTTTGAAATGTTTACATGTTTAACTTTTTTCTTGAATAAATTAGACCTAGAAATAATTTTTAAATAGTCAAAATCACACAAATCACGGCCACAACTAGCATTTAACATAAACTAGATTTTTACCCACATAATTTAAAATCGATAAAAATACTTTAATGGTGCAATCCATTACTATATATTCTTATTTTTTTACGTAATTTACCAAATCAAAATATTGTAATTAATAATTATAATTATTAATTTTTTCTATTTTATTTATTTTAATATAATTTAACTAATTCAAAATATTTTTATTAATTTTTATTTTATTGGAATATAATTGAAAATATTAAGTAACATAAAATAATATAACGGCACAATTATATGAGATAAATATTATTTTATTTAATGAGAACGGGAGGACACTAAGCATTATTGGAATGTTGATGATTGCAATAAGGATACTAAAGGCTCACGTCTCTTTGACTTCACTTTTAACTCAAAATAAGGGTGGGAATAAGGATACTAGAGGCTCACGTCTCTTTGACTTCACTTTTCTTTTAACTCAAAATAACGGTGATGAACATCAACAACCTACTGGTTTGTCCGTCCCGTCCCGTCCTCGAAAATACAGTGATGATGATGAGCGTACGACGCTACCTCTTTGTCCGGCGTTCGCCTGCCTGCCTTCCTTCCTTGTACTTGTCAACGTTGGGTGTGGAGGACCAAAAATCATTCCTAATTTAACTTTTGCCAACCACTTACGAGGCCTTCTCATTGGCCTCCACACATCGGTGGTCAAATTCTGCATACACAGATTCTGGTTTTCATGTCATTTTGGTTTTCCGAAAAAGGTTGTAATGACTTTTCAACAGTATACCTATGTTTTGAGTGATTAAAACATTCCATTAAACATGGATTATATTTCAAACCAAATCTCACTCAAAGTCAAAGAAACAATTTAATAATTACCATGTTGCATTATAGTTTAAAGTTTTAATGGAATTACATTTAGTTAGAATTTATAATTATTTTATTATAAACTATGTTGAGATATATTCTTTAATCTAATAGGGTAGAGATGAGGTATTGTAATGTTGATTAGATTGATATAGATAAAAATAAAATTTAAAAAGTTCAATATGGTAGAGATGTTGTAATGTAATATTTAACATTTTGACTAGGCTAAAATAAAATAAAATTTAAAAATTTAATATAAAGCAGTGTAAACATTTTAACTAGGTTAAAAAAAAAAAAAAAAAAAAAAAAAAAAAAAAAAACCCTACAAAAATAAAGTAAAAATGGTGCATGATATTGACTCATAATATTGAAAACCCTTGGTATCGACCCATGGTATTCATATGGCATATAGCCTATTTAAAGGGGAAATTAAACCATTAACCACGAAGCACCAAGAGGGATCAAACCTCTTGATATGCAAATCTATTTTAGAGCGAAAAGAGATTTGTTCCCTCTCGTCGCTTAGTAGATTCAGAGTTAAAATGGTGTCATGTTTAACCCTAAAAATAAAAATAACTCTACATGAAACCATTTTTACTCGATCAAAATAAAATAAAAATAATAAGGCAATAAGGTTAAAATAAAAATTACTTCATATTATTCACCCATGGTATTCATGTGGAATATAGTTTATTTAAAGGGTAAAAAAAAGGTTAAAATAAAAATAAGTACATCTCCAGACCCCATTGTCAAGATGGTGTAGGTCGCTTCATTAAGTGTTGTCAATAGTGATGATGTACATAAGAGGTGACATCGCTATCATACAAGGAAAATGCCCTCACGCAGGAGTGGCTCCAAGAAATGTTCCGCTGCGGGAACTCTCATTCAAAAATGACTCTTATCAACATGGCCTAAACTCATGCATGATGATAATGAGCATCCCGCCAACATGGGCATAAAAGGGATCTCAATACAAACATACATGGTGACGCATGAGTATCCCATCAACATGTGACCAAGGAATCTCAAACAAAACATGACGAGTCATGACAACAAGTACATCCCACAAATAATTTTGCGTCACATCAAGTAGGAATCATGAAACAAGTAAGAAAACAAGATCCCACATCAAACATCAAACCGGGATCTATGCAACACAATGCATCTCATAGCAAAAATAAGTACATGAACATACTGCATATACCTCACATCCTGGGGCCATCTGAAGAGAAGAATGTCAAACTGCTAAAGTTGTTCGTACCATCGATCTCACGACGTCAAATCACCTGGAACTGACTGCTTGCACATGAACGCTGACACGTGCACTCCACTTTGAAAAGTGGCCGAAAAATGAAATGAGTAAATGGAAAATCTGAATGCACCATTAGATTTGTGGCGTCGAATAGTGCAAAATCGACTGTCAAATTTCTAAATTCTGAGAAAGTGAAAATCTGGGGCTTAAGGAATCTTTTATATTCCCCCTAGATTCCTCAAATATTCCCTCCTCCATGTCATCTGCAAATCGGCTGCTCAGATCAGGAAACTAACTACACCATCAGGTTTTTGTCATTAAGAGATTTAAGATCGACATAAAATTTGTCCAATTTGGACACTACAAAAATTTCACCCTCTTGAGAATTTCGCCCAATCATGGTTCCGTCTGCCTTTTCTCTGGGCTCATGGTTCCACCTGCAAATAAATTAATTAAAAATTTATGTCTCGATTTTTGTGCACGTTCCTGGCTCCTCTATGTTGCTAGGTGCACTGACAAATGAGGTTTTATATAAATTTTCGGGCAGATATTATAATGAAATGGCCATTGGCCCAATGATAAAACTCAGAATTATAATGAGGAGGTTGGGTGGTCAAACACCGACCCCTCCATATTTACATGCCCTTTAGTTTTTGAAAACTGCATATATATTTTTTTGGGGGTCGGGTCCACATTGGGTGGCCCGCCCCGTAACCTCCGCAGCTCCCCGGATATGTTGTTGGACGGTTGGCGTGTAGTGTTTGGGGTTTGGTTTATTGATTGCGCCACCCGTGGTGCGAGCCGGCCACGTGGCCAGGCGGGTTCGATTCCCGTCGGCACATTAATATATATAGCATGTGGTGTGGTGGGGCGTGGGCCGAGTCCACCGGAGGTAGCCCACCCACCGCCCATAAGTATTTAATGGAGCGTATAATGTGGAGCCCGGAGGGTTCGACGGGGTCATGACCACCGACCCATAATTAAATTTTGATTTTGGTGGTTGAGGGAGGCTGGCGGTTATGGCCCGTCGACCTTTTTTTTTTTTTTTTTTTAAATTGTTTTGTACATATGTGTAAATAGGTTTGGTGGGTGGCAGGGGTGACGGCCCGCCACCCATATTATATATATATATAATATATATATATAAATATATATATATATAATATATATATATATATATAATAATATATATATATATATATATATAAACAATAGCCATATTTTTTCAAATTTGTCTAATATAAGGGATATTATACAAATTAACGATTCAACAAATTCGCCTGCTTTCGGAGCTAGGTTTCATGCCCCGGGGTCAGTCAAATTGTAGGACACTTAAACCTGGCCCATAGTCCAACTTTGACCAAAACTTTGACTAGCTCGTTCTCCCTCATACAAGCTCGGATTGACAAACCGTTCGCATTGTTGTCATCAGGACAACAAGATCTATGCTTTGGTCTTGGTTCGAAAGCATTCTGATTACTTTGATTTTCGAGCTTCCATAAGCCCTGGAGCCACCTGGATCAATCCTCCCCACTAAGGAGTTTTTGGTCCTCCAGAAGCATGAAAAATAATCTACAACCTCTCTTTTCCTTGTCTGCATCACAAGTGTCCTAAAAGGTCTCTCTTCAATCTCCTTCACCTTTGTTCTTAGGAGCCTTAAGCGATGAGCCGACACCTGCAACCTCTGCAACCTGTAGTACATTGTTTTGTAAATTACATGCTTAACTTTCATGACCAACTAATGACCTAAGCATCCCATACTTGCCATGAGTTTATAACACATAATTGGTGGTCAAGTTTACATCGAAATGGAAACAATTCCCCAGCTACAAAAATAAGGCCACATATCATTGTTACTCCAACAAGTGATGGAAAACACATCATCACAGCAACACATGATTTACAACAATAAGGCCAAACACTAATTTTGCTTTGACAAATGATGGAAACACAAACATCACTTTCAGAGTTTAAAATGCAACACAAAACAAGATCAAACATCATTATTGCCTAACAAGTGATGGAAAACACATCACCACTTTTACATTTTTAAAATTGCAACAAATGATTTAAAAAAGCATGACCATGACAAGCTAACATATCTAGAAACCATTTTTCACTTTATCATTGTGAATGGGTCATCCCCCTGTGGTGGTTTTTCTTATCAAACAATTGTTTCACCTAGTTCATGCATCGACACTTTGTCTTTAAGGCACTGCTCTAGATGGAGCCTCCAACATGTGGCTCTTTGATGGCCACTTCTGTCGCAATGAATGTGATACATCTTTTTCCTCCAGATCTGCTTAACATGTTTCTTTTCTTGTTGTTGAGAGGGTCTTTCACGTCTCATCTTTTTTTTTGCTGCTATTCTTTTCCAACACTTAGAAAATGTATGGTTATGTAATCCACAAAAGGTACATGTTTTTCGATGTCTTGATTTATGTCCATCATTAAAAACATGATTATAATCGAAATGAACATTTGGATATCAAGACTAATTATACCTTTCTTTGTTGCCTCTGGTGTCATTATGGTGATGAGATCTTGCCTCAGCTCTTTCCCTGCAATGGGCACTACCATGGGGTGATGGGGATGCGTTCCCATCATTCTCTTTCCTTGATGATTTCGGCGATGTCTCGGAAACATTTGACACCTTCCAGAATTCTCCCTCGGTATATCTTAAGCCTGCAAGTTGAGGTCTCTGCACAACCTCCAATGGTTGAGTTATGCCTTGGTTATTAATACCAAGTTTTTTTCCTCCTTGCACCTCATCCTGGTAAGGAGCCTCATGTTTGTCCCTGTTATTGGTATCTCGACATCTCCAACAGAAATCATACTATGTGAAGATGAAACTGAAAGGAAATCAACATCTTTTACCTCCTCTGTCGATTTGGAAAGAACTAATGAGGGCTTCTTATCATCTGTTGTTGGTGGTTCGCTAGCTGTCTCGGGGCATTCCCCAACTTCCTTTTTGACATACCCAAGTCCTGCCTGACGGGGTAATTCTTCTACTTTTATGGGGTTGACAATGCCCAAAAATTTTCCTTCATACCCCATTTTCTTCAATAGTTTGGAGCCAATTCCTGTGGTATGATTTTCGAAAATAGAAAAATCATCATCAGGAAACATACATGAAGATGGAGAACTACTTTTTACCTCACATGGGTCACGCTACAGCTTTTCCAAGGCCTCGTCCTTAGCTTGCAATTGTTGTAGCAAACTTTGTTTTTCCTCTTTCTCTTCATGTAGAAGCATCTTCAATTCAATGTTCTCTGTTTGAAGATTCTACTTGTTGTGTTTCAATTCTTCCAGGGCCTCTTCCATGGCTCGGAACTGAAGTTGCAATCGCTCCTTTTCCTCTGTCTCTTTTTGTAGAGTTTCATCCATTATTTCCACCCTTTGGGAAATTTTGAGCATGGTTTCCTAAATCTCTTTTTCATCCTCTTTCGCTGCACGTTTCATTGTTCACGCTTGCAATTCACATCCACGCAAAGACTGCTCTGATACCAAACTTGATCCGAGTTGACTCAACTCCCAGATTTAACCAAGATCTTTTGCTTTCGTGATGTGATTAGAATTGTAATTAAAATAGCATAACGGAACATAAATGAATGTTGTAAAGAAGAAGGAACATGATAATCATCAGCAACATAAAACTCAAGACGTTAATGACGGAGTTCG
Source organism: Pinus taeda (assembly GCA_000404065.3). Lineage (NCBI taxonomy): Eukaryota > Viridiplantae > Streptophyta > Pinopsida > Pinales > Pinaceae > Pinus > Pinus taeda. The sequence goes on along the minus strand of APFE031560564.1, from coordinate 178,464 downwards.
TCCAGGAGGGACTATGTCTCCAGGCCCTGGTGTCAAGATGGTGTAGGTCGTTGCATTAAGTGTTGGCAATAGTGATGATGTACATAAGAGGTGGCGTGATTATCATACAAGGAAAATGCCTTCACGCAGGAGTGGCTCCAAGAGATGTTCCGTTGCGGGAACTCTCATTCAAAAAGGACTCCTATTAATATGACCTAAACTCATGCATGATGATAATGAGCATCTTGCCAACATGGCATAAAAGGGATCTCAATGCAAACATACATGGCAACACATGAGTATCCCATCAACATAATGAGAAGGGATCTCAAACAAAACATGACGAGTCATGACAGCAAGTACATCCCACAAATGATTCTGCACCATATCAAGCAGGAATCATGAAACAAGTAAGAAAACAAGATCCCACATCAAACATCAAACAGGGATCTATGTAGCATAATGCATCTCATAGCAAAAAGAAGTACATGAACATACTGCATATACCTCACATCCTGGGGCTATTTGAAGAGAAGGATGTCAAACTGTTGAAGTTGTTTGTACCATCAATCTCACGGCGTCGGCTCACATGGACCTGATTGCTCACACATGAATGCTGACACCTACACTCCACTTTGAAAAGTGGCCGAAAAATGAAATGAGTAAATGGAAAATCTGAACACACCATCAGATTTGTGGCATTGAATAGTGCAAAATTGACTGTCAAATTTCTGAATTCTGAGAAAGTGAAATTCTAGGGCTTAAGGAATCTTTTAGATTCCCCCTAATCCCTCAAAGTTTTACCCCTCCAGGTCATCTAAAAATTGGCTTCTCAGATCAGGAAACTGACTGCGCCATCAGATTTGTGTCACTAAGAGGTGTAAGATCGACATACAATTTATCCAATTTGGACACTGGAAAAATTTCACCCTCTTGAGAATTTCGCCCAATCATGGCTCCACTTGCCTTTTCTCTGGGCTCATGGTTCCACCTGCAAATAAATTAATTAAAAATTTATGTCTCAATTTCTGTGCATGCTCCTGTCTCCTCCATGTTGTTGGGTGCACTAACAAATGAGGTTTTATATAAATTTCCAGGCGAATATTACAATGAAATGACCATTGGCCCAACGGTAAAATTATGAATTATAATGAGGAGGTTGGGTGGTCAAACCCTGACCCCTTCATATTTACACGCCTTTAGTTTTTAAAAACTGCATATATTTTTTTTGGGTGTCAGGTCCACATTAGGTGGCCCGCCCCGTAACCTCCGCAACTCCCCGGATATGTTGTTGGATGGTTGGCACGTAGTGTTTGGGGTTTGGTTTATTGGTTGGGTCGCCCGTGGTGCGGGTCGGCCACGTGGCCAAGTGGGTTCAATTCTCGCCGGCCCATTAATATATATAGCGTGTGTTGTGGTGGGGCGTGGGCTAGGTCCATCGGAGGTGGCCTGCCCACTGCCCATAAGTATTTAATAGAGCGTATAATGTGGTGGCTGGAGGGTTCGGTGGGGTCATAGTCGCCGACCCATAATTAAATTTTGATTTTGGTGGTTAAGGGAGGGTCGATGGGGGTTATGGCCCGTCAGCCTATTTTTGATTATTTTTTTTAATTGTTTTATATATATGTAAATAGGTTTGGTGGGTAGTGAGGGTGGTGGCCCGCCACCCATATTATATATTTTATTTTTTATTTTTAAACAATAGTCATATTTTTTCAAATTTGTCTAATATAAGGGATAATAGACAAATTAACGATCCAACAAATTCGCCCGCTTTCGGAAGCTAGGTTTCATGCCCTGGGGTCGATCAAAGTGTAGGACACTTAAACATGGCCCATAGTCCAACTTTGACTGGCTCGCTCTCCTTCATACGAGCTCGAATTGATGAACCGTTCGTACAGTTTGCGATCAGAACGACAAGATCTACACTTTGGTCTTGGTTCGAAAGCATTTTGATTACTTTGATTTTCAAGCTTCCATAAGCCCTCTTTGTCCCATGTGTGTCCCTGGAGCCACCTAGATCACTTTTAGAGTGAAAAAAGATTTGATCCCTCTCAACATTTGGTAGATCTTGAGTTAAGATGGATCTAGGTTGGTTAAGTTTTTGTTGATTGCGTGGAGAGGCATTCTACAACCTAATGTGGTAGAGACCTTGTAATGTAATGTCTAGTTCACATTTTGGACTCAGTCAAATTACATTAATAAAAACAAAACAACAACAAACAAATAAAAAACTATATATATAATATATATATATATATATATATATATAGTTAAACAATTCGAGATCCATCTTAACTCTCCATCTACCAAGTGTCTAGAGGGATCAAATCTCTTGAAACGCAAACCTCTTTTAGAGTGAAAAGAGATTTGATCCATCTCTAGATTTGATGTAATATTCCTAATTGGAATTTACCAGCTAATACCAAGCAATGGACTAGGAACAATAAATAAATTGGAGCTCATACATAATAATTAAAACACCAAAATGTTCAACAACACAATCTGAGCCATTTTATTTAATTTTATGATAAAAGAGTACATAAAATGAGCTGGAGTTTTGGAACTTGGGCTTGTTATGCAAGCTATGCAAACCCTATGTAGTACAACTCTGATCTCAAGGAAATACTAACCCAAAGTGGTATCGCCCACTACCCAAAAAATTAATGGTAATTTTCTTGGAATGGAAATGAAGATTTTGCCTTGAAGAATGCTCGGATCACCCTGAAATTGCAGCCACTGAGTCCCCTCCAAAACCCCAGAAATACCCAGAAAGGGTTTGGCCCAACTTCAAGCCAAAACTGAGCCCACCAAGTGATGCAGATTCCTGAGCTAACTAGCAATTCACCCTACTATAAGAATGTGGATTTCAGGCCCAAATATCGCCTGAAAAAATCTATAAAATTAGCCGGAGACTCCTCTCAATAAACCGACAAAAACCCAAAAAGGGTTTGGGCTAAATCCAACGTGCCCCACTGACCCCTAGAAATGTGTATGGTTCTAACTAGTTAGAAAAACGCCCTGTAGAAAGACCTATGTTGTAGAAGGGAAATCAATTACTGGAAAAATCTCCTCCAACCCCAACAAATCACTCCTCCAAGCCTCTTATCTCCCTTAATGTGAACTCCCCAAATCTATGTGTCAGCCCTCCAAATTGCAGCACTCTCGACCCTGCAAATCACCATGGAAAAATGCATCCTCCCTATGGATAAATCTCTGCAAATTCTCTCGGCAAAACTCCATTATTTGTCAGCTTCTCTTAGCCCTTTGAATTTCCTTCTATGCCCTAAGTGAAGCACGCTCCAGCTGGAAATGGTTTGCAATTTAGCTCCTAGAGAAGCCCAGAGATGGACTCCTTCTTACTATTGGTGCACAGATTGTTCCCACATAAAAATAATTGAGCACACATTCATTGAGGACTATGTAGTCATCCCACTCTAGGTGTAATTGTTGGTCCTCATCACACGACAGGGGGTAACCTTGCAATATAATTGTCAAATTTTCAATATGCAAATAATATAAGACCGTATGCGAGTGTTTTAGTCGTTGTAGTACAGTGGTGAGTATTCTCGCCTGTCACGTGGGTGATCAGAGTTTGATCCCCGGCAACAACACCAAAAGAATGTTGGTGCATAGATTGTTCCCACATAAAAACAATTGAGTACACATTCACTAAGGACTACGTAGTCCTCCCACTCTAGGTGTAACTATTGGTCCTCAGCACACCAAAGGGGGTAACCCTGCAATATAATTATCAAATTTTCAATATGCAAATAATATATGACCACATGCGAGTGTTTTAGTCGTAGTAGATAATAGTGGCATTCACAGGAGGAAGGAAATCATTTGACAATATATAATTCTAAAGCCAAATTCCCAACGAGAAAGATAACAATAATAAAATACTATGATGATGAAAAAGTGAAGATTAGAGAAGTGAGAATATAAAGCAAGAGAAAAATAAAAACATTGGCTTTAAAACAAGGTTGGCCTATAGTTAAATGAAAACATGTGTATCAGGTACAGGCATGTTTATTCCACTCTATGCTAAATAACAGTGAATATTATATATCGGGACTGATACTCACACAAGAGCAAAACGAGGGAATTTTAGAGAACAACATACACTATAAGAAAGGTAAGAATGCATTAACATAATAACAAAACATCCAAAGTTGCAATTATTGTAAAGCATGAATTATATCAACGAAAGATAAATGTTCAATTGCAAATAACCTAGGGTAACTCATTTAGTAATTGTGCTGATAATATCGATATAGGAACACAACACTAAAGGATTAAAGTATAAATGAGGTCAAGCCTCAGATTTAATTGACTGTAATTTCAATTCATAATAACATATGAAACAAAAATAAAATAAGAATCGCTAGGAATAGTCTTCAAAATTAATAATGAAAGTTGTGTATCATGTATAGGCAATTTTCAGTATTGCAAAAGTTTCTTCCACATTGTCAACAACCCCCCCATAATGGGAAACATGGTTTTTAAATAGTGGTTTTTATGATAACTGTTTTTGACAATAGACAGAAAAATAAAATAAAATATGATAATGAAATTATTTAAATGTGGTGTCGCCTTCGTGACTTTGATGACTTGGACTTTTTAGTTGGCCCTGAGGAAGATAGTGTGTGTGCTTCATGTATTTTATTTGTTGGTTCTTGAGTGGTAATGAGGGGAATATCGTTCCAATCTTCCTGTTGATCAGTGACTGGTTGCATTGGTGGGACTGATTCAGCTACTTAAGACGAAGAGGCAAGTTGTTGAACTATCATGTTGCACCTAAAACGACTCTTCACCTTAATTAGTTTGTCCCAATTAGTAGCAGGCATACAGGACACAGTCTTGTATTTGGTAATTGCCACCACCAGTGGAGATCTAATTTGGTAGTTAGTGGGAGGGAAGTTTTGATTAATTTTGTTTACTCTGGCCAAGATAGTAAAATCTCTGTAGAGTGCGTTAACAACATTAGTAGAGGAAATTGATTCATCTCCTAACATGGCCAAACAACCTAGATCCTGCTTTGTTTCCTTCAATGGATCAGAGAATCTTTGCCAGGAGATTGCCCAGTTCTCTTCATTCCATAACGAAGGCACACCAAATCTCCCTAAATAATTCCACTCTTTCCTGAAATTGTTTATTTTCTTGGTTACTTTATCAAACTCATCTTGCATGGCCTGCATGGCAACCTTCTTCTCTTATAACATATATAAAGAGAAAATACATTCATCCCTGGCGACAATTCAAGTTCTGTAAAGGTTGTGTCCTCCAAAGTGTTGACCAGATCAATAATAGCATCGAGATCTTCCATCCTCTTCTCTAATAATTCAGTTGTGGACTTTGCTTCTAGGCTGACATTTTGTATAAGTCCCTTTTCACATTGGGCAAATTTTTTCACATATGCGTCAATTACAGTGATGTCTTGCCATACTTGTTTCAAGATTTCTTCGTTGGCTTCCATCAGTGTCTTCTTCCCAGTGACCGTGACACGAGCAATTTACTCGAGATTTTTTATTTGATTGATTTTTTATTTTTTATTTTGATTATTTTTCCCTACGGCTCCCTGTGTCCTATTCTCAGCTCTGGCAATTTTTTCTTTGGTTGCCTACAACTCTTTCTTTAACTGGGTGATTTTAATATGTAATAATTTGGGATCTTCTGATTCAGTCATCTGGGCGGAGTCAAGAGCCTTTTTGATCGAGGCTTTATATTCTTGAAGAAGTTTCAAGTGTCTTTCTTCCTTCTCCTATAATTATGTTCTAACCGCCTATAGCTACTCGAAGGATTTTTTACGTTCTTCCTCTTTAAGCAGCATTGCAGTTTCCATTTCCCGAAGACAATTATTAACTTCTTCTCTTTTTCCAAATGCTTGTATAAAAACATGGGGATCGTGGTCTAGGATCTTCAAGATTTCCTGAAGAGCTTTTATCTGTTTCTCCTTTTCTTCGAGTAACTTCTTCAGGGGGCAGTATCTTTAGGATGCGCAGATTGTCAAACGATGATCTCTTCCAGTTCCTTGATTCTGTTGGTTTTAGTATGCAGGGTCATACGAGTTATATTTAGTTATTCAGAAACCTTTTCCAACATTGCTTGCATATTCTCATTCTTGACTGTGGAGTTGAGGAGTTTGCAAGCCACTATCTCACTTGCTTGTCGGTATAAGTTAATCACATCCATGTCCGACACTTTGGCCAGATTTATAGCTAGAGAAGATGTTCTAGATCCAACCACTTACTGGTTTTCTCCTATCTCACGTTGCAACTCTGTGAGGCTCAAGGTGTTCGTCTTGAAATCAACCATTGATATAAAACGAGGCCCACTCACAGGTAACATCTCCTGGAGCATTCAAGTGTTCGCTGATGGGGACTATTTAGGGACTGTAGTCAGTTCATTTCTAGACATTATTTATTTCTTCTACTTAGTAAATGTGTGTTGGATATCTAGGGCTTGGGTCCCAGAATCTTTTGGTTCTATCTCCTTCAAGTTTTGTCTGATCTTTGTGTCCAATCGCTCAATATGCTAATCAAAATCATATGTTTCCACATTGGCTTGTTTTGGTTTGACACATCGAACTAGCTTAAGTTGAGTTAATTCATTGGCTTTATGCTTGCTCAAGGGGGCAGTAGAACATGAAACCAAAGTTTTCGCTTCTACTGTGTGTTCCTGAAATAGTGAATGGTCAGAAGAAGCTTGTACGAATGTGCCAGCCCTGCCGGAGATGATACTGATTGTGAGTCTTCCTTAGACAGTACCGGCAAATTCGGCATTTTTTCCAATTTTGGTTTTCTTTCATGAACATAAGCCGATAATCCATCCTATTTTTTAAGTCAGGAAATAATACCAAGTGGATAATACGCCGACAGTTGTCCTATGTGAAACCAAAAGAAGACATTTATTTTTCCAGGGCATCAATGGCATTATTATTTTTAGCAATTACAGGAGATATAACATAAGGATAGATGAACAATGTCCCTTTCTTTTTAGACACAAAATGAAATTCATTAAGCACAATTTTCCGCCTTAATACCTCATAAGCAAATAGTAAAGGTGTTACATACTTGGGAAGTCGAGTCAGTTGATTATCAAATGCATATAACTGTATTACAGTATAGTCTGGAAATAGAAACCAACTACCAATACTCTCTTACTCGATCAACCATAGTACTGTGACTTGCTCTTCCGAGATTCGATTCACTGTGGCTTTAATTATCTTAGCTTTTAGAGGATAAGTAAAACAATCGATATATTGAGAATAAGCCAATGGAATGTGCTAAGAATATAAGCCATGAGACCAACAAAATACTTCTTTTTCTTTGCCTTCAACGTCTATAGTATCCAATAAGAGTATAGAGGCGAGGAAGTACGAAGCATAATTATACAACATCAAGTGAATGAGGTAGGAGCAATGCTGGCATGAGCGAAAAGGAAGGGTGCTAGACAAATCCATAGTGAGCGCCAAAGCTAATTATTTAGGAAAGTTGATGGTTTGTTGGTCTGGATTCAGAATGACGAGACAAATTGCTAAAAATAGTGATTCATCTACCTTAGAGTCATTTGTGAGGCCGAAAAGGACTTACGAGAGAGGCATTAAGGTCTAATAGAAGGGTTTTAGAGAAGTAGTCTGGATGGAAAAAACTAGCTTTAACTCAGGGTCAGGGTTTTCGAAAACATTGCGAAGGAATTGAAGCTTATCTTACTCAAATCATGTAATAAATTAGTTTTCTAACCCTCTATCTGATATGTTTATTCCCTGGGTTGGAATGCCCAACATTTTTGCAATTATTCCCTTGTCAATCTTTAAAAATATGTCATATCCCCATTTTTATTCTTCTTCATAGTACAACGAGAGTAGATTTCCATGGCAGGGGATGGCTAGGTCAGTCGTGCGGGTTTATGTCATCAAGCGCCCCGATGGAGTTTTGAGGAGTTTTTATGGGATTTGATAGCATTCACTTGGCATATTCCACCATCCGCATAGTTTTCCTTTTGTTCCGTCGCATTCCGATAACTTTTAAAAATCAACGTTATTATTGGGCATAACTTAATTAGTTATGCTCAAGGTGGCATTCCTGGGAGATTAATTAATGGAACACCTCATTGTAAGTGATCGTTGGAACCAGAACGAGAAGATCTACAAGATGGATGTCGAGAAGAGACTTCTAGTGGACAAAGAGAGTATGGTGGGCGATTTTCCATTTTCCTTAGTTAAAATTGACTTTAATTAGTTATTTAATTAAGGAAACATAACTAATTAGAGAAAAAAGGGCCAAAAGTGACTTAAGCGAAATAAAATAAAATAAAAAGGTCACTTGATAAATTCAATGGAGGAACTTCTAGAATAATAATAAAACAATAAAATAAGATGCTTCTAGAGGCTTGGGAATTTATGCATGAGATCTATAAAAGAGGAGGAGAAGGTCATTTGGAAACATCTTGGATCTTGGAGTTGATATTGTTTCTTGTATGAGAGGTTGAGAACATGGTTCTCTACTCCATTGGTAGCCCCAGGACGGAAAACCTCGGGTGATTTAGAGAGATTGGGCGAGCACCCATCTCCCTTGGTGGATTCACTTAGAATCCATAGGTGTAGTGATTATTTTTCTATTTCAGTTTGGAGACCGGAGAGTCATTCTCATCTATTGTATTGGCATCTATCTATATATAATAAAGCTAGATTTTGGTTTTTTCATTTCTCATTGTTCCTCATGTTGTGATTTTTAATGAGATTTTATGCAATTTGTGAGTTTATGGTTTTAGTCAAATTTCGGGTGTTTGGGTTTCTTTGGGAATTTTCGGTTAAGTGCTAGATAATTTGATTTGAAGGGTTTGTTCCAAATTTACTTGGTTTGGGAAATTACAAAATAAAGCGTGGTTATTCCTAAAATATATTGTTTGCTGCTCTAGTTCACAACCTTCAGCTAGTAACAATATAGACTTAAGGTCGAAATGAATCGGCCAAAGAACTACATGCATGATTATGGTCCTAAGCAAGCAATGGTCATTAACTGATGTGGTTGTAGATGAGGAAAGAGTCCTCTTTAGGATAAGAATGTCAGTGAGGCACACCTTGGTGTCTTGCACTCCCACCAACTCATTAACGAGGGGTTCTTTTCCAACTAGCTCGACCATAACTGCTGAAAGGGAAAGATTACGACTTTAATTAAAAGGTGGAGAGAAATAATAACTTACAGGTGAATGAATTTGAATTCGGGATGAACACAACAGTGCTACGATCTCGACAGAATCATGGCTGAGCTCGAGCAAATATCACACAGAGAGCCAAAATAATGAGCAGTGTAGGGAAAAGATTGCGGTGCTTAGGCTTAATGGCATTTTAAGATGTTCATTAATGAAGCGGACATGTGTAGAATTACCATATGTTGGGTCACCAACCATGGCGGCGGGCGGGGCTAACCTACAGTCTATGTGCATCGGTAAAAAGTGAACAGCTTATTGCCCAAACACCTTTGAGTGCGATAACACCTTTAAAGTAAGTTATATTAGCTTTTGAGGATGATTGAGTCGGGAACCCGTGAGAGTCTTAAATACATTAAGAGTTTAATAGAATTATCCAGCGTGTGATTTAAAAGCATGAGCGCTATGATTAGTCGTTGATTTGCAATTAACAATAGATTCGCCCTTCATTCATGCTCTAATGTTAGAGAAATCATTACATTACCCTATAAAGGTTGTTAAAGCTTAATACTTGTAAAAATTTGGGGGGGGGGATTTTTTCCCCCACACTTACTCCCCTAGGGTAACACTCGAAGTTCATCGAAGGTAGAGATGGAATTCCCACTCAGAAATTCCTTGTGTTGAACAACACGGTTGTCTTGGCAAAGTAGCTCAAGAGAACTAATGTTGAAATTGAAAAACGACCAAAGATAATCCACAAAATGAGTCCATACCCTTTTTATATTTTCTCGTCATACTTGTAGATTCCTTTTTTAATATTATTTTATTGGTGGGGGTCATTTTCCACTAAGTCGCTTTTGCTACCATTTAATAAAATAATAATTTGTCGCTATTCTCCAATAAAATAATGCTAGCCACATTTCTCCAATAATATTTTCCCCTTTTTAATTAGTATTACTAAATTGGGTAAAACTCCTTAGTGACCCTCATGCTCACAAAATTGGGGATATTACATTTGATCTCTAGTAACTTGGTAGATCTGGAGTTAAGATGGATCTAGTCTATTCTAAAAAACAATGAATTGACAAGAATTGGAATTGTAATAGAATCAAAATTGAAAATTAATTAATTGATCAAAAGAGAATAAGTAAAAAAATCAAAGATTAAAATAAAGAATTAAAAATTTTAAATAAATAAGATAAAGGTTTTTAAAATTTAAATTCGAATTATAAATTAATTTAATGTGAAAATTATCAATAAAATAAATAAATGGTAAGAAGAATTAAGAAGAGGAAAAAAAAAAAAAAATTGAAAATTAAATAAATTAACTCCCTTATAGGGGTGGGAATCGAGGGTGAACAAGTGTTTGGGGGGGGCAAGCCCGCCACCCCGCCACCTTAGAAAACATTTAAGAGGGGGGTCGTATGGTCAGTTCCCCACATGCAGAAGCATGTGAGCCATCATTCGTCGAGTTATGAATACAAGCAACCCACATCTTGATTTCAACTTTGTTCCTAAAGTGGCTCTACTATAATTTGTATGGTGCTACTTTGCCCCGCCCCTGCCACAGATGGGATTTCTTAGGCCTTACTGTGTTGGGGAGTCTATGCATGGAAATATTGTTGTTTTGTTGGGGACTTTCCTTCTTACGCTTTCAGCATGACACCTATCTGTCCCTGACCACAAAATCAAAAAAAAAAATTGAGCTATGTTGGTGTTGTTAGGGTGCTCGGCATCTTAGCGTTTAGGGTAGAGCGAGATAGAACCTTATTAGAGGTGGGTGTTTGTGATGATGGTGCAACACAGTGGTTGTTGCATCACCCTATGAACCTGGACTTCGATGCTTGACAATGTGGGACACACTCGTTGGGGTAAATTTTGAGACTCCTAGCTTGAATTCCATTATTTTTATGTTAAATACATTGTAGGAAATTCCAAATGGCTGGTATCTCTCTCTGGTGCCTGATTATATGACTTGTGGAGCCAGTCCCAGATTTTGAATTTTCACTTAGCTCGAGGGCCTCATTTGGCTGCCCTGCCTCTCTACTTTCCTTCTGCATATTGGTTATCTCTACTCAAGTCTCCCTCCAATCCCTGAGCTAGTTTGTTGTTCAACTTCCTTTTCCCCTACTCCTCCCTTTATGGCAATTGGTTTTTTGTCCCTAGCATCTATTTCTATATTCTTTTGTTTAGACTTCCTCACTAGCGCATGCGCAATTGTTGAGGAGGGGTGGTTGCAGACCATAAGGAATATCTCATTCCCAGGCCCAAGTAGAGGAGGTCATGACAATATACAAATTGGCTTACCCCTCAGACATTCATACATAAATTCACCACCTTGATTCCTTATCCACTACAAATAGATAATCATTCTTAGATTTTGGCATCATTGATGAGGTTTCCCAATGGGTTCTATAACACCCTCCTCCCACATCTACCCGAGCAACCAGCAAACTGAGGTAAAGATATGACAAGAGGCCACTATGATATGATTCAACCTCCTAAGTCATGTTAAGGAAGTGGAACCGACGGAAACACACCATACGGACCTTCAACATCAACATTAGGACCCTTAGGAACCAACCCAACCTTTATGCCAACCAGCCCCTAGGACCCATTGACTTTTTGGATCACTTGACCCCCAGACGCTCCCATGTTATAGGCATGTCAGCATCAAGGGACTATTTTGCTCAGCGTTGTACCAACGTCCCCGACATTTGAGCCACCTTTTTAGGCCCAGAGCCTAAGTCAATGCCCATAATTGAATGACACCTTCATAACAGTAAAATAACAAGGAAATGATAGTACAAATGCAATTACTTGAATAAGACCTTGACTAGACCCCTACTAGCCATGACAAACATTTTTGTCAAAGATATCACGAATATGTAATCTACAGGTGTAAGTAACATATATGAGCATAGGGTTTTTACACTTAGCTAAGAATCACTAAGAGACATTGATGCCTCAACACATTAGCGGCCATTTCATCCATTAGGTCATAGATACATTGTTCATTCATTTATAAGTAAAATCATGATGATAACCATACAATTTATTGTCATAAAACACATACATAACTAGCATAATAGAAATAAAAAATACCAAGGAAACCACAACCATATAATCCACATATAAACTAGTATAATACTCATATAAATACAAGGAGAAATAACCTCATATTGATGATGCAAAATCCAAACCCGGGATGGGACTTCCATGTTCCACCCGACCGTAGAATGGATGAGCCAAATCTCTCTTTATCCATTAACTCTTCATGTCATATTCCAAGCATGAATGTGGGATTTCATAAAACACATCTATCCAAAACCATCCAGGGCTTCTAGCGGCCAACCACCCCAACCCATCAAACAATGATTCCACCTCATGGTCGGACATCACAACAACATCATCAGTTTGGTCTCTATCCAAGCCTTCTAGGGCTCCAGAGATTTTGTTCCAACCAAGGCTCAAGGACTAGTAACTCAACCCACAACTATTGTTAGGCTCTAGAGTGTTTGTCCAACCAAGGCTCTAGGACTAGTAGCTCAACCCACCAAGGGCTCTAGAGCATTTTTCCAATCAAGGCTCCAGGATTAATAACTCAAACCAAGTCTTTAAAGGGATCCAAAGCATTTATCCAACCAAGGCTCCAAGTACTAGTAACTCAACCCAAGCTAAGGAAACATGAGAACCAACCAGAAAACAAAGCAAATGAACCCACAACACCTGATTATCCAAGAAATGGCAAGGCTAGGAAAATGCTCTGTCAGTCCAGGCAATCCTCCATGCTAGTGACAAATCATAAACAAGAAACCACATTCATGTGCCATGCATGCCAAAACGAGTGAGGAAACCATACATGCAACTCGGTACCTGCAAGCAAAACCCATTATAGTCACTGATCCCGATGTCCTCTTGCGCTTTTTTGATCTTCCTTTTCCTTCTTGCTCCAAAACTCCAAGTATGCCACACTCTCCAAGAGTGCTCCAAGAAAAGTCTAAGTGTCCAAGAGTATGTGTGAGAGAGAGAATAAAAGACAGCACCACCAAAACTGAATTGACCAAGCTTGCCGACTGATCCTCATAAGCCTTTTTATGAATGAGGCCTCTATTTTCTACATTTTCCATTATTTCCCTTCACTTTCCTCCTCACATGCAACCTGTGACCTTTCATCTTCCTTTTCTCTTAATTTCCTTTATTTTCATAAATAAAATGACAATTAATGCCTCATGCCTTTCCAATGCCTTTTCCATTGCCTTTGTCTTATATATTTTTACATGGATTTTTAACCAGGGTTATTACAAGTTCCTAACCCTTGTCACACTAGGGGAAGACGGAGACAACACCTCAACTCTATAACTTTACATTGGAAATTGAAAACCCTCCTAGGCAAAGTTTTGAAAGAAAAACAAGAGCATTATAACATTGTTGTTGCCCTGAATGATATCAAGTGTGCCGAGAGGAATCATCTCTTTTGCTTGGAATGGTTAGATGTCAAGATAGCTCACTTCGATAGCCATTTGTAGAGTGTAGATAAACCAACATCTCCTCCATGTTCCAATGCCAAAGATGTTGCTCTGGTAACATATTCAAATTAATGTATTTTGTTATGTATTCATGTAGTAACTATATTTTCATATCAGTAGTAGATAGGCCTATTTATTTCTAGCATTTGTTATATTTTACTCGGACTTTATCACTTGTAGGCGGTCAATATATCTGGTTTCCCATGTGGAAAATTAAGACCGCCTACAACTAGGTCAATCAAAACATGGCGTCTGGCAATTGTATTGATATTTTGAGAAAATACAAAATTAATAATTTTTAAAAAATGACAATTTTTCTTATTAAATTAAATATATGAAATTAGGAAAGAGTTGAGCTAAAAACAAAGTGAGGGAAGGTTGACTAGAATTAAAAAAGATTCTATAAATAAATTGAAGTTATAGTTATGGAGTCATCCTTAATTTTATACAACATTTTAGGGGTTTTGCTTTAAATAGCATTGTTTATGATATTTTGGTTGTGTAGCATCATAGAAACTCCATGTTCATGATTATTTTCACTAAAATCTAATTTATTATGGAAATTGAAATTGAAAACTCTTTTCCTTTTTTAATGTCTTACTCGAAAAAAACTCTATAAATTATTAAAAATCTATCTTTTACCCTTTGGTACCATTTGAGAATCATTACAAATTAAAAATCATCCCAGCCATTTTAATGGAAAGATGCTTATAAACTTAACCATTTATGAAAACCCACTATCCATCATCTTGCTTATTAAGTCTTACAATCTCTTTATTACCTTAAGTATTTTTGACTTCATGTCCTCTATATCCAAACTTTTTTCTAATACCTCTCCTTCTTTTTTGTGTCTTTTTTTATTAATTTATTTATGACTAAACTCCTTTCTAATTTCATATTATTTTTCCTAATTTCTTTTTTAGACTCTAATCCTTTAGTTTATAACTCAACTTTTCATCATTTCATCCGTCCAAAAAAAATTAATTTCTTTTACTTTTAATTCTTTTATTCTTACTTTATTTCCTTATAATTCTTTTACTTTTCTTTTATAATTTATTTATAATTTACATTGTTTTTTTTCAATTTATAAATTAATTCTTAATTTATATCTTATAATCCTTTATCTGGTCTATTTAAGTATTTTTATATGTTACTTTATTGGTTTACTTCTTCTTTTTATGCCTTAAATATTTTTAATTAATTCATTTTTTATTTTAATTATATTTCAATTGGGAATTTTATGAATATTAATATAATTTATTTTTCCCTTTGTTAATTATTGTTTATATATTTTAAATATTAATTTTCACAAATTAGTTGATTAATAATTTTTCCTTTAAAATATATTATGTAATGCTCTTTCAATTATTCTTATAGCTTTTATTCTTGGGAGAAGTGGATTGTCCACTCAAAAAGCTAAACATTTCATAAACAAACACATTGTTTACTTCTAGAAATCTTAACAATATGATGATTAATGGTAAAAACCTACATACTCACAGATTTTGATTGTCAAAGATAATTATCGATTTGAACGGCTTAACAATTAATACTACAAAATACATTTAAAAATATGCTAGTGTCTTTTAACTCTGATTGAATCCCTTGGAGAGTGAGTGTCACGTCAGTGAAACCTTAACGAGAGAAAGAGTGGAAAAATAATAAAACCCCTTCATTTCTTACTTATTTTTAACTCTCTATCATGGTAACACAAGTCTTTCACATAAGTGGGATATGGGATCATCAAAACACCCCAATATTTTGGCATTTTTTTCCCTAATTTCACAATTTTAAGGATTCTAACTATTGTAATCTATAATTTCAAACTAACTTAATAATGTAAATGGTCATTTCAACAAATTTTCATCCACTAAATTCCAACTAATATGGATGAATTAAGGCGTTGGTATCAAAAGTGTCTCTCATTAATGGTATCATCCAAAATAACTAAAGAAAAGAAATCAAACCAAATGGGTATTCAAATATGCTCATAGATTTTGAAACAAAGCAATTCACCATTCATGAGGTGCCTTATTTCGCATGACAAGTATTTTCCAAAAGGAGGTACATGAACATTGAATCATCTCTTGCAATCAAGACCAGTTGTAAAACTCCCAAATGAGTATCTAAATATCCTCTCAGATTTTGAATCTGAGAATTTCAATGCTCGTCATGTGCATTCTTTCATATGACTTGAATTTCCCCAAAATAAGCCTAAGAACAATGTGTTGTCTTGTGCAATCTGGACCACTTGTGAAACACCCAAATTGGTATTCAAATATGGTCACAGATTTTGAAATGGATCATTTCACCACTCATGAAGTGCCTTATTTTGCATGACACTTATTTTCAAAAAGGAGGCCCATGCATATCACATCGTTTCTTGTAATCCAAACAACTCGTAAAACACCCAAATGGATATCCAATATGCTCTTAGATTTTGATTCTGAGAATTTTTGTGCTCGTCAAGTGCATTGTTTCGCGTGACTCGAATTTTCCAAAAAGAGGCCCAAGAACAAAGTTCCATCTCGTGCAATCTGGACCACTTGTGAAACTCCCAAATAGGTATTCAAATATGCTCACGGAGTTTGAAATGGGGTATTTCACCACTGATGGGGTGCCTTTTTTCGCATGATACATAGTTTCCAAAAGGAGGCACAAGAGCATCACATCATCTCTTGTAATCTAGACCACTTGAAAAACTCCCAATGGGTATCCAAATATGCTTTATGATTTTGAATCCAAGAATTTCAACACTCATCATGTGTATTTTTTCGTGTGGCCCGAATTTTGCCAAAAAGAGGCCCAATAGTGATGCATCATCTCTTTTAATTCAGACCACTTGTGAAACTCTCAAATGGGTATTCAAATATGTCGACATATTTTGAAACGAAGTATTTCACCACTCATGAGGTGCCTTATTTTGTTGAACACGTATTTGTGAAAAGGAGGTGTGAGAATATTGCATCATTTCTTGCGATCCAGAACACACATAAAACTCCCAAATGGGTATCAAAATATGATCTCAGAATTTGAATCTAAGAATTTTAACACTCATCATGTGCATTCTTTCGTGTAAACCAAATTTGCTAAAAAGAGGCCCAATAATGATGTGTCATCTTGTGCAATTCGGACCACTTATTTTGCGTGACACATATTTTCCAAAAGGAGGTGCAAGAACATCGCATCAACTCTTGCAATCTGAACCACTTGTAAAACTCCCAAATGGGTATCGAAATATGCTATTAGATTTTGAATCTAAGAATTTCAACACTCATCATGTGCATTATTTCATGTGACTTGGATTTTTCAGAAAGAGGCCCAATAATGATGCGTCATCTCGTGCAGTGTAGAACATTTGTGAAAATCCCAAATGCGTATTTAAATATGCTCACAGATTTTGAAACAAAGAATTTCACCACTCATGAAGTGGCCTATTTTGCATGACACATATTTACCAAAAGGAGGTGCAAGGACATCACATCATCTCTTGCAATTTGGACAACTTGTAAAACTCCCAATTGGGAATCAAAAAATACTCTCAAATTTCAAATCCAAGAATTTCAACACTCGTCTTGTGCATTCTTTCGTTTGACCCAAATTTTCCAAAAAGAGACCCAAGAACAATGTGTCATCTTGTGCAATCTAGGCCACTTGAGAAACTCCTAAATTGGTATTCAAATATGCTCACGGATTTTGAAATGAAGCATTTCACCCCTCATGAGGTGCCTTACTTCGCATGAAACGTATTTTCCAAAAGGAAGTGCAAGAACATCACATCATCTCATGCAATCCAGACCATTTGTAAAACCCCCAAATGGGCATCCAAATGCACTCTCAGATTTTGAAGACAAGAATTCCAATGCTCGTTGTGTGCAATATTTCGTGTGACATGAATTTTCCAAAAAGAGGCCAATAACGATGTGTCATCTTGTGCAATCTAGACCACTTGTGAATCTCATAGAAGTAGGTTTTCAAAATACCTTTATTTGATAGCTCAAAATTGTTAATGAACAGTTAGGGTGGAAGAGTTTTTATTATGTTGTTTCTAAGATATGTCGTCACTAATTTATGAAAAACATTTTCATACAATGTCCAAACAAAGTGATTCAAAATTCTCTATAAAGTAAATTCAAATATATATCTCTCCTATAAATAGGTTTTGAATATATGATGTTTTGATTTGTCAAATATATTAATGAACAGTGAAAATGCAAATTTTCTGCAATGCTAATTTTATGGCCAACAATTAGTATTTTGAGAAGAATATTTCATATGATGTCAAATTGAGATGATTCAAATTGGGATTGAAAATATATTACAAGGGACATCTCCCCAAAAATAGCTTTTAAAAATTTCCTCTTTTAGTCCCTCAAATTCTGATTGTGCCAACTCAGTTTTTAAGGGATTTCCAAAGTCAGTTTGCTACAAGAATCAAAAGTCATGTGAATTATCCTAAAGTAAGCCATTAAGTGTATGGAATACTTAGTGAAGATGTTTGTGATGATGTAAATAGTTTCACTACCAAGTTTCCTCAATACCCATTTTGTGGATATTAAGACATGAGTTTTACAAAACTTAAAGTTGTTTGATGAATTTATATAGCAAAAAAATTATGTTGATATTTCGTTTGTATAAGAAAAGATTTTAGCCGTAACTTTAATGACTTACCTTAAAGTATTTGATTTTCCTTTGAGAAGATTCTTCTCCTTCATTTGTATCCTACACACATTTCTTCTTTTATGGATCTACCTACCAATGGGTTAGTAAATGGAGTGGTTCTTACTGCACCACAAATGGAAATTATTGAAACATGTTAATAAAAAATTCAATTTTTCTATCCTGTTGTTTATTCATGCATATAATATAAGAAAAAATTACCTTAATTTTTTTTTATCTACTTCACCAACATGATGAGTTCTTGGAGAAACTTGCTAAGGTGAATGCACAAGTTCTTATCTCTTGTCTTACCGCTTCTCCTCCTCCAAGTCGTAAATGTTGGTGCAAAAAATCAAATATTTTTAAAAATACTACAAAATCTTCAACTCCCTTAGAATTTCTCGGAAAAGGACACAAAAATGTGAGGTAGTTTATTTGCATAAATTGTGTAACACTTATTATCAATCTAGAGTTTGTAAAGTTGTTAGATGCAAACATTGTATGCGTAGAATTGGATTAATTGTAGTAATATATATCTAAAATTCTTAATGTTGATTCTACTTTATGAAGTCAATTGGATAAAATGAAACACACCACACTTCATCCATCAAAAGCAATTTTAAGACATAAATGAACTAATGTTACGAATTTAGACTACTCAAGCTTACAACGGTAAGATATTAGATTGTGAGGTGGAGTATGCTTTTCAATGGTGGAAGTGGAAGTCCTACACAATGTTGCTTTGTTCACTGATGCAAGTTAATGGTTGGATAAGAAATTCCAGCACACATTTTGAAAGTAGAACCAAGGCACACAACTTACTTAAAGTATTTTGGAAGATCAAAAATTTCCTAGCATCCCACAAGTTGTAGTTCATTTGGATCCAAAGGCCTATAATGGTTTTTCCTTAAATCTTGTACTTAATCTATCATGGTTTATTTCAAGTATTAAAAATAAAAATACATATTTAGAAATGTAAAGAATACTTGATAAGTCTAACTTGGTGGATTTTGCATGCATTAGGTCCTTTTTCAAATAGATGGACACTCTTAACCTTTTACCCAACCCATTAATAACTTTGTTTCTCAAAACATTTTCTAATATATGGAAAGAAAACTTAATTTTTTCGTGAACATTACAACATTTAGACTATGCTAAAGAAGTAACAAGGCTATAACTTAAATAAAGAGTTTATGAACAAATGAAAATACGACAATTAGTGTATAAACAAAGTGATTTATAAAAAATAAGAACAAAGGTTAAAGAAAATAAAGAAAAGGATTCACAAAGGAATAATGTATAAGAAGTGAGATTGCATGAAAGAAATAAGAGAATATAAAATGAAATAAAATGCCACCATGATATATTTGGAGTGAGTTCAATTTCTCCCAAAAACAAATTTACAAACTATTCTATAATGCCATAAACTAAATCAAGACATTATACATCTAAAGCTAGAGAATGACAATCTACTTTTAGTTTTTGGGCATCAAAAGTGCTCTAGCCTTGAAAATTGGCGGAGAGGCTAAGGCGCATGAGTTCTAAAGACCCTAGAAACCGTTTGGTGAAATTCCACTCGGATTGTATTTTATTAAAATAATTAATATTTTTAATGGAGCTCCTAAGTCTAAACTTAGGGAAATTAAAATATTAATGGGTATTAATCAAAATATGGGTGAGAATGGTCTAGAAGGTGGACCAAGTCATGTTTTAATCTTAGCCATTGATTAGAGACTTAATCTCAGCCGTTGAAGACTCAACATGAAAAGTATAAAATGGAGGCTTGGGGTTCATTTGTGTAACACAAACAGAGAGATTGAGGAATCGATTTTCTGAGGTGAGAAGTTTTCAGGAGGAAAATCGATTGGGGAGATCTTGCAGTTCACGGGCATAGAGAACCCGAGAGAAGGAATTTTCGGAAAATACAGAACAAAGAGGCAACGTAGTAGCCTGGAGAGCTGACGTAGAAAAGTTGTCTATCACACAGAATCCATAACTGTTGAAACTTCCAGGAATTTCCGGAATAGTTGGGAGAGCTGATGTAGAGGCAACGCAGTAGCCGGGAGAGCTCACACAGAAAATTTGCCTGTCGCACATAAGCCAGAACTATCGAAACAACCGGGATAGCTGATGCAGAGGGTAGAAAAGGTGATGCAGGATTGACGCAAAGCCAATGCAAAAATAGTCGGGGTTAACCAGTCTTGTGCTAGATCAACTAAAATTCTGCCGGGTGAAGTGAGGTAAAACTCACTCAAATTTTCCGCTAGTATTTTCTCTATAAAGGATTGCTAGATGAGCATCCTAGATTTGTATTTAGATATTTCTCTTGCATAATAATAAAGCCTCATAATTGTTGCACCGATTTTCCCGCATTGGGTTTTTCCGGGGACTACTGTGTCCAAAAATAAGTGTGTCCTATGTATCTTGTTCTTTGCTCTGTTTTCTGTTTCATGAGATCAAATATTTAATTAGTGTAGGTTGTAGAAGTAATTTTCTTCAGTATTCAGAAGAATAACTTGATGAATGTAATTTAAAATCAAGTAGGTGAAGTAGATTCATATTTTTTGCAGTAGGGGTTCCTTCAGTGTAGGAATTTTCACATCTATGTGAAAGGAAATATTAAGAATTTTATTCTATTTCATCATAAATATGACATATGCTCCGAGAGTCATCCCTTTGGAATGGAGAAGGTGTTGTTATTTATATAAAAACTTGCTTTCAAACTAAGATAAGCAATAATACATTCATATGCACATATCTCTAATGCGGTTACAACCATTTTCTAATAGTTAACAAGTAAATATCTCTAAATATTTTCTCATGAACATCTCAATTTTTTTTATTTTTTTTTAGTAAATATTCCATGACTATTCTCCATCCAAGATACTTGAGTGATCATTATAAATCTTCAAAGGTTGAAGAGGAAATTCGAATTGGACCTTAATGGTAGAATTTTGCATTGTTGAAATCTTCAAATATGCCTACAACCATAACCAAATTTGCCCAAATTTCAAGTTATAAGCGAAAACATGTTAGTTTTCTAATATTTAATCATCAACTTAATCAAAATACTAAAATAAATCCACTGGAAAATATTGAGCCGAATCCCACATATAAGCATAAACATGGATTCATACAAGGTTCTGGAAGAGTGGGAAAGGATAAAATCCAAGGAAAAGGTTATGAAAAGACGGTAAAAAGGTTGTGAAAATATGGCCATTGCCATGATTCAACATTCCCCCAAACTAAAGATGTTGCATGTCCTCATGCAACCTTGCATATGATTTAATTGAACAATGTAATGGTGTCTGCCTTCTCTAGAAATGATTTAAGTGGTAGTTTAGTTTGTTGTGGTTGGTGCCTATGTGGCAACCATAAGTTTGATATGTGTTGGTTGTTGTGTGCCAACATTTCTTGGACTTGAATTTCAATTGAACATCTTGTTGTTGGTTCTTGTGTGATAACCACAAGTTTCTAAGTGTCAGTTCTTGTGTGACAACACTTACTTTTTGTTTTCATCCTTGTTGCAACAAAAGAATCTCATGCAACTTCAAAAATAAGGTCATGTGCATTCATAACAATGTTACCAACTTAACAATAACCGTGACCTGAAAACGAGAACTCTAGCCCCCAAAACTCCTATTTATGTACAAAAAACATGAAAGTGATGATGTTGTATCACCCTTTTTTTCTAGGTTTAAAATTCTAACATTTTCTAGCCATAGCATTAAAAACCAAAATCATGATCATGGAAAACCTTAAAATTCCAACAATTTTCAACTATAGCATTAAAGATCAAACAACATGACTCCGAAAAACTTTAAAGTTCTGTCATTTTTCAACCATGGAATTAAAACCAAATATCATGAGTATAAAAAAAACTTAAATTTCAACATTTTTCAACTACGATATTATAAAGAAAATACCATGACTAAAAAAACCTTAAAAATCAACACCTAAATCAAAGTGTAATTCCAAGAGAATTTTTTTTAGGTTAAGAGTATAGTTATTTTGAGATCTTAGCCTAACAAAACTTGATCTACTTTTAACGAAGCACTAAAATTGCAATATTTTTTAATGATGACTTATAAAATCATCATTAATTTACACAAAATCATGAAAAACACCCTTTAAAAAATTATATTATGTAACACAATTTTTATTATTAAAAATACGAAATTTGTCAACTTTTTTTAAGAACAAATAAAGGATAAATAATTCTAGAAAAATGTATTTTCTAAATCTATTTTTTGTTAAAAAATCAATAAAAATGGTTAAAACAAAATATTTAAAGTAATCTAAGGTAATTTTAAAATGTGTGCCTAGCCCACGGGTTGTACATTAGGAGAAGACATTGTAATTCCTTCAAGGCTAGGTATACCTATAACCACGTGATAATCTTTATTATCCTTATCTATTCTCATACTTACTTGCCTCATAACTATGGGCCTTTGGAAGCGTAGACTTTCCAAAAAATCTGTAAGATCTGACAAAATTTACATTGCATATCAAAACCTAACTGTGATATTTGGTCTAAACATCATGATTCTTCTCCTCTAGTGGAGGAATATTCAAATCAAACATAGTAGGATTTTGTGGAGCAGAAATATGCTATAGAAAAAGTACCTTCCATTCTTCCAAAAGTTATATGATGACATCCATCTCATCATCCATTCTCTTGTGCTGAAATCAATCCTCCATAAGATTTCCCACATTGTCATTGTCCTTTTTGAAATTTGTTGCAACTCAGCCCAAGTCAAATCTTGATTGGCCTCAACCATGACCATATGATGCTCCAAAGTGAACTCATGCAAATTGGCATTGTGTAAACATTTATATTTTTGCTTCATGGATGGGATTCAAATTCACTAGGAGAGGGAGGTTGAGCTCCATCCAATTTTAATTACCATGCCCAAAGTGAAAAAGGTCACCCCAAGCCAATCAACTATCCACACTCTAGACTGAATTAGAAACAATAAAATAAGCGCAAAGATTACCCTATTTTTCACTTGAAGGAGTGGTCTCAGACCTTCTATGGAATTTACCAATGTTAATTGTTGGGCTTCCATTCTTAGCCTTAAAGACACACCCTGGCATTAATATTGAATTATTATAGGGGATTTAATAAAACCCTTCTCCCTTGAGAAAAAAAGGAGGCTCTTTGGTGAGATATTAGTTCCAAGAGAGCTTGGAGGACCTCATCTCTTCACTGGATTTGATGGATATTAGGCTTGCTCGTAAGAAATTCACGTGGAACAATTGTAAATTGGGATCGAGGCACACTGTAACCCACCTTAATAGATTCTTGGTAGCTTTCTCTCTCTTGTCCAAAAATTTCCAAGTCTCCTCTTAGATTCTACCTGCATGGGTGAGTTTAGATCACTGCCCAATAGCCCTTGAGGTTATTCTGATGAATAATTTTGGGTCACTGACCTTCTAATTTTCTCCTCTTTGGATCAATAGGGAAGGCTTCTCAGAGATAGTAAAGATGGTTTGGAGTAGATGGGAGAGCGGTTCCCCAATATCAATATGGGAAAAATAAATATATCTCAAGATAGCTATCAAGCAATGGGTAAAAGAAAATGATGAAGATAAGGGAGCCAAAATACAATTTCATAAGAAAACCTAAGAAGAGGTCCAAGGAAGAATATAGTAGGGTGGAGTTAGCAAGGAGCTCCTATAATATGAAAAAACTAAATTTCAAGCTTTTTACCAAATGCTCATAACAAAGGAAGAACAATGGTGCCTCAAGTCTTGTAGCTTATGGCTACAATGCAAAGACCACAACATAAATTTTTTCCATAACCTGTCCAAGGCAAGGTTTTGGAGGAATACTGTAAAATATATCAATGTTGAAGGTGTGAAAATCGAGGAGTTTAAAGAAATTAAAAAGAAGGTTGTGGTGTTTTTTAATTAGCTATACTCTGCCCCAAATGTCCCCAATTCAAATGTTGTCCAATATGTGCTAAATAAAATACCAAAGTTAGTTACTAACGAAGATAATATATTCTTATTATGTGGAACCATTAAAGAGGAGATTAAAACTATGGTATTTTCTCTTAGTCCATATAAAGCCCCCATTTTAGATGGGTTTTCAACTCATTTTTATCATTTTTATTGGGATGTAATCAAGTTTGATATGTTTCACCTTGTGGATTATATCTTCAAACATGATTGCATTGGGGGAGGGATCAACTAGTTCTTCATTGCTATGGTGCCAAAATAAGTAAACCCTCCCTCCCTTGCTAAGTATAGGCCAATCTCACTTTGTAATGTTTCCTATCAACTAACATCTAAATTTTTAGCTCAATACTTAAAGCCTCTCCTTCCCGAGCTCATTTTTGAAAACTACGGGGGTTTTGTGGGCCAACGAAACATAATTGAAATTATTATTTTGGTTCAATATGTTATTCATTCGAGCAATGCAAGAAAGGATAAATGAATGCTTATGAGACTTGACATGGCAAATGCATTCAACTGTGTTAATCATGATTTATTGTTGAGAGTACTATCTTAATTTGGTTTTATGGGAAGTTCATAAAATGGGTGGATCTACATCTCATCTCTTGGATTTCCCCCTTGGTGAATGGTCACTCCTCTGGTTTCTTCAAAGCTTCTAGAGGATTGCATCAAGGGTTCCCTTTATCCCCTTTCTCTATGTTTTGATGGTTGATTCCTTGAGTATGCATCTTAAGCATGAATGAAGAATGCAAATATTTTTTGGGATTCAGTACGTCTTAGACATCAAGAGCATAAATCATTCCAAATTTGTGAATGCCATTCTCTTATTGGGTAGATCTTCCAAAATAATCGCAGAGTGCTTCAAGACCATCTTGGATCAGTTCCTTTTGGCTTTAGGTGGTCTTATTTATCATATAAAATCACAAATATATTCTTGGAATGTCAATATTATTTTACAAAGATAGTTGGGAATCCTTCTCGGCTTTCAACCGATTGCTTCTTGGAAAGAGTTTCAATATTTAGTGATTCAAATATGTTTGAAGTCCTATTATTCCCTTGCTTTGATTGGAATGATCGCAAAATTTAGAGCTAAGTTGCAACAATGTGGAGAGATATGGATAATTTAGGAAAATCTTAGATTTTCCTCAAAGAAATCTTATTTTCCTTTCCTCTCTATCAGTTTACAACCCTTCTTGCTCTAATTGCAATTCTCTGTGAACTAGCTAAAATTATTCAGAAGTTTTTAAGGGAAGGGGGAAAACAGAATAATAAATTTTTTTACCTGATTAAATGGGAAGTGGTTAAATCTCCAAATATTCATGGTGGATTTGGGATCCATGAGCCCTCCTTGATGAATATTTCCTTAGGGGCTAAGACAGTTTGGCAATACATTTCTAACAAATATGATTGGTGGAAGAATCCTTGAGAACTAAATATTTCCCACAATGCAAGGATATAGTCTTACAACTCTTTTGGCTCCGAAAGAAGGCTCATCCATATGGAAGTTCTTGTAATATTCAATGGATTTGATTAAGTAATATATCTCAAGATCCTATGGAATAGTCAACAAATCAAGTTTGGGGATGATAATCTCCTCCAAAGGAAGGCTATGGAAAGACACAAGAAGCTCATGCCATTAAGCGACTGGCTAGAATCCATAGGAAAAACCACACCTGCTGACATCTCAATTTGGGACATGGATGGTTCATGGATTTGTTGGGATTTGGATAATGAACCATAACACCTCTCAACTGGAGTAAGTAAGTTGAAATTATCATTGGTAGGTTGTGCCCCCAGGAGACAAGACACATGAGATCAATGGGTCTGGTGGAATGAAGTTTTTTTAGCGAGTGCAGGCTAATTAGTGCTCCTATTCCAATCCAGACTCTCGCCAAAGTCTAGAGTATGGTCTCGCATTTGGTCTTTGAACAATCCTTCGAAACTAAATTCCTTTTGCTAGCTCTTGGCACATGAGAAAATATTTTGCAGAGAATCTACGATGAAGGGGTATTACTAGCCCTCCATGTTGCCCTCTCTTTCTGGAACAAGAGGAAACAATTTCACATATATTTCTTTATTTTCCCTTTAGTCAAGAATTCCAGAAGCATGCTCTTTCTTCTCTCTATTCGATAATTAAATGGATTGATCATTCCTCCTCCCTTTTCTCCTTGCGAGAAGGTTGTTATAATGGGAATCTCAAAAGTAAAAGTTCCTTCAAACATATATGGTTGGTGTTTCCAAAATACGTTTCCTAGAAGGTTTGGTTTGCATTCACTGACAATATATTCAATGAGAAAAAGTCTCATCCGCATTCAATTGATTTGATGGCTCATGTTCTTTGTTCCAAATTTGGTAAGAGCTCTACTTTTCATGTTGACATGGGAGGCATAGATCTCCAAGAAAAAGAGTGACTCCTTTCTCTCCTTCCATGTTTTCCTTGCAACAAGGAATCCATTTCAAGACCTATGGAGTGGTGGAATTTGAGACTTGGCAAAGAGGAATTAGTGGAATGGAAGAAATCTCAGGCCTCCTTCTTGCTAAGCTTTGATATTGCTTCAAATCAAAATCTAGGGGTGGTCATAACAACAAATCTCGACAGAAATATATAAATGGAGTATAGTTGGGGGCTATGTAAACATGAAAATAAATTGGTAGAGGAATATGGATTATTGCAGGGACTATTTTTTGGCTAAAGAAGCAAAACTCGAGGACTTGGTGGTGTTGGGATATTCACCGACAGTGATCCAAAACCAAGTTCTTGAAATAGTACCCAAGGATTGCAAGATACAAAGTATCTTAGACCAAATTAGAGACCTGAAATTAGTCTTCTCCAATATCAAATTCTTCCTTGTTCCGAGAATGCACAATTCTATGACTGACAACTTTGCAAATAGAGTAGTTAGTTTGAAGGAAGGGGTCCTTGTGAGAAATGACTCTCATACCTTTTCTCACATACCATAACAATGTTTTGGATTGTGCATTATATCCTTTAGAGTGGGGCTTCTAATCTCTTAGGTCCCTCTATGTTAAATATTAACACAAATCCAGGGAGACTTGACATTACATTTAGCCAAAAAATAAAGAGAACCCATTGGAATGTGAATAATGAGTGGCCTTTGCTGCCACTTAGCCTATTCATCATGTCAAATATCACTCAATTTATTGCAATGGTACTTATGTTCATGAATGTTGAAGGCAGAGTGTGGTCCTGTGTTCACAGAAGAGTCATCACTGATGTGATAGTCGCAAAGAAGCATATCTTGTTGCTTGATATGGAATGTTGGATGTGTGTTGGGGAATCACCATTAAGGAAAGGATACTGAGGTGTGCAGGTGGATCCTCCCTAAGTCGGCTCTCTCCTTGTTCTTTTAGGACATAATTTCAACCCTTGGAATGTTATTTCATTATCGCAGTGGGTATTCCTATGAAGGAAGGAGCTAATTTTCATTGGTGGAATCTGTTTGAGGGAAACCCAACTCTATCTTCTCTCTTTTGGGTTATTAGTATCAATAAAATATAACTAAAAATATAAAAAAATAATATATAAAAATATAAAAAATATAAAAATTTATTACAAAAAAGTTGTGTGATTATAGTGGTGGGTAGTAGGGGTGGGGGATCAACATTGCCCCTCTTCCTAAGGGTCAGGCTAGGAGAGAAACCACCTTTTTGGCCGGCCCTATGCATGGAGGGGCGATGTAGGGCATCTCCCCCTTTCCCCACATAGTTGTACACTATACAAGAGGCATCGCCCCTCCATCCATGGGATTGACTACCTACAGGGGGCATTGAACACTATAATAACACATTTTTTATTTTTATTTTTGTCCTTAAAAATGGCTTTCATTAGATTTTCAAAATATCATAACATATAAAAGTGCTCTCAACAACCACTGCTCCCTCATTTCAACCAAAATTTTTGAGATTGGGGGCTGGAGAATACTAGGATAGACAATTTGCATACATTATTTCTGGAGGGCCCTGTGGCCTTAACATAATATGAGAGACACAAAAAGATACCAGAACTGATAGCATCATATCAAGGAGGGGGATGAGGGGGCATTACAGGGGGAGCTGCAAAGTAGCCAACATGGTCATGAATGTGAAAGTCAATATGTTCCACCCGTCCCTCCAAGTTGTGAAGGTGGTCGTAGTACAGGTGGTCGTTAGTACTACGTTGAGTGCGCCGGAGGTTGTCCAACTGCTCCAAAATGACACTCTGACTGTATTGAATATCAGTGAGATAGGAAACAATTTCATTGAAGTCTTCATACTTGTGGTCCCGTAGAATGTCAATGTTAATTTGTATTTGCCGCAACTGCTCGACGATAGATTACATGGAGGCAAGAGCCACTAGGTGACCTGGGGAATTAGCTAGAGAAATAGCCTATGCATCCTCAGTTTCCTAACTGGAAGAGGTGGCAGAGGACGAGTGATGGCCTGGCTCGGGACACCCATCTTGGGCTTGCTACCCCTGCCAATGACGAGGATGACCCTATTGGCGTGGCATCTTGCTAGTCACGATGGTTGATGGCTCGCAACAGGGGCAACCCGTAGAGAAAGCTTTACAAAACTTGCACATGGGAAAAGACAGTCCAGACCTACGTAGCCACTTACCCGAGCAAGGATGAATTGCCAACCTGACACTCCTACCAAGAAGGTGAGATGGGCACATGTTTACCCAGACCGAGTGATAGAGCAGAGAAATTCCTAGAAACCACCCCAAAAATTCACACAAACAGAACCCACAACCCCAAGTGTTGGCTGAGAGACTGCACATACCTTGAGGCCAAAGGAGAGACCTGAACCTAGAGCATAAATTACCAAATACCAAATGAAACCACACGCACCTGTGAAGACCAACAATGGTTCTAGCGAGCGGGAGTTCAGCCAGAAACTAGCGAAGGAGCGAAAAAGACTTGTCGCCGACATAGGTGAGGGAGCAGTACCAAACCACAATTGTCCACGTACCGAGATCCTAAGGGCAGACCAGGAGACTTATCCTAATCCACGCCAACCAACTGCAAATGTTGTCTACCCTCCTCATGCAAGGCTGGAGCCCTAGTGAGGCACCATAGACACAAACCCGACTGCTTCCAATCTCCTTACCACCCAAATTCATTGCCCAAACTGTCGAACTGAACTAATTCACATAACAGGTTTCGTATTTATCCGCAGAGCTCATAAGGGGGATTGTCACAACAGAGGAGTAAATGCAGGATCAGTTCATCGACGGAGAGTTAATAAGCGCATGGAGGAGGGGCAGGCCCAAATGGCTTTTCACGCGTCACTTGTACAACCGAATGTGCACCCCCATTGGGGGACTATAATAACACATTATTTTATTTTATTTTATTTAAAAAAATAATGTTTTGTATTAAATCTATACTTATATATTTTTAATTATTCTTTGCAATTATTTTCATTATTTTTAATAAATATGCTATTTAATTTAATAGCTTTTTAAATATTATTTTTATTTTAAAATTTCTTAATGTTTTCTTAAAATTAATTTATTTGTATTTTTGTTTTTAATTTTTGTACTCTTTTTTATTTGTTCGTATTTTTTCTTGGTTTTGTCTAGACATGTTACGTTTTGGAGTTTTGGTTGGAATTCGACGATTTTTTTTTGCCAAATCTTATTTTTTGCTGTTTAAAATGAGTTTTTCACTTTATATATGGATTTAACACCCTGGAAATCCCCTGGAGCACTTTGTGGAGAGTTTACAACTCAAAATTGTGATTCCAAGAAATCTTTATTCTAGACAATTTAAAGTTGAAAATATGCCAAAAAGCCCTCCAAAACGTAGAACAAATAGACTACGA